>JAODTR010054575.1:0-17656 GCA_025399935.1 Amblyopsis rosae
CATCCCTCCCACCATCCACCCCCCCACCCCCACCCCCACCCTTCGCACACACACACACACACACACACACACACACACACACAAACACACACAGAGAGACTCACATCCACACAGTCCGAAAACCCACTGCTTCTTATCAAATGTTTCTTTTTATGTTTCATTTCTGTGCTGAAAAGGGACGGTGGGTGTGCTTCATGAGAGGTGGACTTGGTGAGGGGTGATAAGCGCTTGTCTGCTGTGTTTTTCCAATCCAAAATGACTCCATGACTGTGTTTCTAATATGGCGGTTGCAATGGCATAAACCAGCAAAGGCAACCTATTTAATCCTTTTTTTCTGGACAAAAAGCATAGAATCTTATAGCTCTTTGCATAATCATTTTGCACAATTACCATTTTTATGTTATAGATGTATTTTTCCAGAAGCATTAATTTCTTAATTTAGAAAGGAATCTAATTAGATAATTTTAGTAATATTACAAATATCTGGATAAAAATATGTCTGAATTTATCAAGTAAATAATTATGCAGTTTTCATCAATATAATTAATTTCTAGTTGTAATGTTATTTTCAGCAAAATGATGTTGCTTGTTGCAGATGAACATGCAATTGTGTTTTATTTAAAGATAATTTAATTCAATGAGAATGTGAATTGTTTAAAAAACATGTTGATTTTAAGTGATAGACTTATATGTATTTTTAAAAGAATCTCCATTCATTCTATTAGAAAATGACCAGAAATTAACACAGGCTTAGGCCCAACCCAATTTGATGGGAAGGGAATACAATGATTCTTTATGGTGTAAAGAAAAGTGGTGGCATTTAACTGAGGCCCACATTTCCTTAACAGACATTAATAGATTAGGAAATTATTAATTCAAATCGACATACAGCCTACAGTAAAGGCACATTCAAAAATCCCACAATCTTTCACTGAGTCTCTCTCTCTCTCTCTCTCTCTCTCTCTCTCTCTCTCTCTCTGTATATACAATGTAAAAAGATTAAAAAAAAAGACTAAATTCGTTGATGAAGATTTCCACACAAATAATGTACAGGCAGCAAGACCATATGCACCAAATCTGAATGGGTTATAATCTCTCCCCTGCGTTTTGCCTGTAGCCTATGGGACATAGCAACAGCCTGTTCTATTGCTTTTTTATTCTCCACAATATATTTTGAAAGAAAACGACATAATGCATCTAATACATAGAATCCACCAATCACACTGGCACGAGATCACTAAGGTGTGATAATTCCCATTAACTTAAAGTTCGTGTACGAATGAATGCACAACCTACCATTCAAGATGCACTGGAAAAAGAGAATAGCCAATATCCACATGCCCCGCTCCGTTCAATATCCCCGCTATGCTCTTTTCTTCTTCTCCCTCCACTCTCTTTCTTCCTGAAAATGTCCTCTTTATTTCTTCAACAAGTCAATTGCAAGGAAATGAGAGAGGCTGCACAAATCTCTCTCTCTCTCTCTCTCTCTATCTCTCTCTCTCTCTATCTCTCTCTCTCTCTATCTCTCTCTCTCTCTCTCTCGCTCTCAATCCTTCCCGTTGGGTAGAGGAGGTGCGGGCTGCTTCGAATGATTGTCCTCTTCTGGCGCCAGCAGCGGCTATAGGGTCCAAAAGCGATCGCCGCGCGTGTTCCTGCTGACCACGCCGTGTCTCCGTGCAGTCTTGCCCGCGTCTAGGCGCGCTGCTGTGCGGGGGACATGCGGAGTCTGGCGCCCTGCGCTCCGGTCCAGGTGAGAAGAGCTGCTGCTGCTGCTGCTGCTGCTGCTGAGTCAGAGCGCGCCCTGAGGGATGGAGACGCATACGCACGCACACAAATCCAAAATAAAAATAAAAATAAAACAACAAAAAATGCACACCGAAACGAAGAATTAACAAGCAAAACAAAAACAGTAAAAAAACTCGACGGAAAAGTTCTCCTTCCGTGCTAACATAAAGTTTTTATGTTTTTTTGTTGCGGCAAAACGCGGACTTGACGCGGAGGCGATTGTTAGCTGTAGTGGAAGCTCGTTCTCTCTTTGCCGCCTCTCTCCAACCAGCAAGCAACATCTTCCCGCAGCCGTACAGATCACACTGGTCCCTGCATGCATGCGCGGTAACCTTCCCTGCCTCACAGCATTATGGAGTAACCCGCTCCCCCTTCTCCGCACACGATTTTCTTCGCTCCCTTAAAGGTGCAGCAGGGTGCGCACTCGGGGCTCGCCGCGCGCATTCGCCGCAGCTGCAGTCCGACAAAAAATACTGAAAATCCCCGTCTTTATTAGCCTATACACGGAAGAAAGATGGATATGGGGGTGTCCACTTCTTAATATAAATGGCTAAATGTACATGAACGTAATCGAAAGATAAGTAAGCCCCCTGATATGCTTTTGCTTGCCAGCGCTGCCATAGGCTGGAGGGACGGACAGTGCGGAAGGGAGGGAATCGAATGAAGGGAGAGCGTGATGTAGGCGACACACACCTGATTAAAGATGTGGTAGATGAAGGTTAAATCATCTTAATTGGAAAAAACTAAATAATATCTTTTGAATCTGTTGTCTGTTTAATTCATGAGCCCCAGGGGAGTTAGGGTATACAGACAGCTTCACCCGCGGCATTCATTAATTGACCTTGACAAATATAAGCAGCGACAACCAACAACCAACACTCCCCCACCACACACACACACGCACACACACACACACACACTGATGCAGCAGGGGGCAGCAAATGGCATGCAGCCATGTCAGAAATACTCCTTAACCAATACAGTAACAAAACAAATTAAACAGAAGCCGCACAAAACGTAATAATATTAGTGACATATAGGTTAGGGCTAGGTTATAATTGTTCTAGAACAAGGAACACTTATAATGGACAGGTCTATTTGGAAATTGAATGAATTTCACCTGTATGCAATGGATGGATGGATGCCAAATGGACTGAGCAAAAAAGTAAGTAAATAAATACTGTTATAATATAATGTATTGTTAATTAAGTGCAAGCAGTTATGCCACTGTGTGATTTCTGATTGGCCCATAGATGTTCAAACATCACAGGGCTAGCTAGCATTAGCCGTGCATGCAGTCTCTGTCTCTCACAGTTAGCTTCCACATCAGACGTGCATAGGCACACTCCAGAAATAGGCTGCAGGACCTGTCACTGCCTGCCCCCTGCCCCCACTGCCCCTCCTCCCACACAGACACACACACACACACACACACACACACACACACACCTCACCATAGCCAACCCCCCGAAATAAAACAGATCATTATCACTGACTCGGGCCATCCCAGCGAAGATGACAGGGGCAAAACAAACACTGTACCTCTCACACTGCATACAAAGTCATTCGTTTTATGTGTTGATTTCGCCAAAATATCTTCCCCTGTCAATTGGGTTGCTTTGTTCTTGCAGTTGTGACGTTGCAAGTAGTCTGTCCGTCTGTCCATCTGCCTGCCTGACTACCCGCCCCCTGTGGTGTGGCCGGTGGCGATCGCAACACAAACGCCCCACTAACGCCTTATCAAATTGATTGTTACTGCAAGAAACCCTTTACTGTAAAGTGTCCTGCACTGCACAGTTGCAATATGACCTTCCCTACTTCGACTGCCTTTATACAACACGGGGTGACCCATTTGATACATAGTGTTCCCATGACTAATTATTCTGCCAACAATTATATAGGTTTATTTTTGTTTGGATGAGGAGACACACTCTTTATCTCAGCTAAATCCCTGGATTTACGATGTTAATACCTAAACTGTGATATGAGTAAGGAGAGGTTCTGATCACAATTAGTATCCCGTACATTTTTTTATTTATTTACATTTCATACCAAGAGATTTGAGGAAGATTTAACAAATGTGTCATTAACCACTGTAATTGAAAATGGTGTTAATTCAAATAAAGCATTTATAATATAAATGCATTATGTTTCAACATAAGATACAACAAATTAAAATATATATTTTCATCACAAAATTATAGTAAATTACCTTGCTGATGATGCTGCTAAAATAAATTAATCACTTCCCATCTTTATGGTACAATTTTGTACTGTTTGAAATTGTGCCATCTCTAACTACCTTATATTCTTGTTGCCTTAAACTATAGCTCCCCTGCCATACAGTAGGTAGGTAACTAGCCCAGCTTGACCACTACTAGCTATATGCAATTAGATGGCGGCAAACATATTTATATATTTCTGGTAAGTTATCAATAACATCATTTGAAAACCAACACACGCAGGTTATAACATAGGCCATTGGGCAAGACATATCTTATTTAAATGTGCTTATCCTGGACCAACGACTTCTCTCTATCATACGGACATCACACTATTTGTGTGCCATTGATGTATTATCTCCATATATGTGCTGCATAGACAGCAGACAGAATAAAACCTGCAAATAGAAGGCTTTCATGAATGGGGAGTATAAAATGTGTTACATCAATCAGTCCTTAACAGGAACAAGTTGGACATTAATGTATATAAAGCTTTTACATGAATAAAGATTAACATGGGTATGCTTTTAAGACTCTTATTAACGTAAACAACTAGAACTGTATTTAGCACTGTCCCATAAAAACAAATAATTTAAAGAGGACCAATAGCTTTAAGTAAATCTGAATGCTCTCAATCTGCAGTTGGTTCAGAAGCTTGTAAAGAGAGCTTGGCTGCTTGGGAGAGCTGAATAATTCAGGCCATGTTATTGGTAAAAATGGGGAAACAGTAAGCCTAATGTACATCTTCAGACTTTTCATTTATTAGCTTATCTCAAAATCCTCACAGTCACAATTCAACTTTAATGAGTGAGCATGTTTCCAGAGTGAACCCGTGTTCATGTTTAGTGTTAACAGCAATGAAGGCGCCTGGCTGTGTCTGAGAAAAACCAAGTAGATTCCTACTTAACTGTACTGTAGTTTTTTGTTTTTTTTGCAGAGTAGACATTATTGTTGTTTATTGTAACTGCTGTATTATTTTAGCTGTTAACTGTTATTGGAGCAAGCCACTCAATCCTGAAGAGTAATTTCTGTAGTAGGAGTATTATAATCAGTTTTTCCTGCCGGGTGAGATGCTGCAGGTTTTAAGCGCATTATGGGTAAATTCTTGTAACAAACAGTGGAATACACTGTGGTGTGGCAGACCTGTGGCTTTTAAAGTTGCAGCCAGGCCCTTTCAAGTGATCACAAAGGTTTTTTGAGGGGTTGGAGATGATTACATTATAGGTTATTCTTTATATTATGTTTAATAATGCATAATTCAAAATTGCACTGAGATGACAGATCTGAATTTGTGTTTTGTGTATTTGTCTTGCTTACAGTAGATGATGACGTTCCTCCATATTTCTTCATTAGTTGGCAGACAGTGATTCCATTGCCATATGATTTCATCCTGCAGCTCAACTCGTGAGCTACTGATGAGCTTTTATCTTGGGCTTATCTCTTCATTCCATTCCATTTTTGTGACTCGTCTCTTTTTGCCAATTGTAATCTTGCCCTCAGATTCTTACTACTGATTGAGTGATTTACATTTTGTGGTATAGCCTCTAGTCTACGTAGATACCACTGACTGTTTTGGGGTTTTTCTTTACAGCTCTCACATTTCTGCTGACGCGTTTGATGTCTGGTGTTCAGTGCCTTCGGCAGCATGTGTTTTAATTTTCATGACATTACAAGTCTTTGAAAGGGCTATACCCGATTGTTGTGCAGTGGCTCTGACCGATTTCCCTAGTTTTGAAAACAGCATTTCCCCAAAAGACATCTCTCTCTGTTGTTCATGTTGGTTTGTCTTTTCTAACACACATGTGGTGTTCACAGACAATACACAGAGATAAAACCAAGAGTAGACATTAATAACTATTTATTCTTTATCCAATTAAACTTACAGGACATCTAGCAATTGATTGGCGGCACAGTATCTCTAGACAACAATTAGCCAGTGCTAGCAACAGAGTTTCTAAATAGGCTGGTAGCCGGGCCACCGATAATGTTCCTGCAGGAGCAAACTGCTTTCTGTCATTCCAGCAGTAGTAAACATCTTTGACGGGTCTGGTCTGTGACTGTCCAACATGCACTGGCAGCGTTGCTTAGGAACCATGGCACATGGCTGACCTTAGAGGGATAGTCATAAAAATGTATGAAGTCCTTTTATTCATTTTTCTGCAGGACTGTCTGAACACACACACACACACACATACGCTGCAGGGCCGTAATGAAGGACTGCTAGAGCACCTGATGCAAGCTGCAGACTATCAAGCTAAATGAAGATGCACAGGCTGGGGTGGCCATCAAGAAAAGTACTAGGCTAAATGTGGACGTCAATTACTGGAACTGTTTAAACAGTATAAATAAACAGTATATATAAAGTTATTAGAAAATACATGAACTAAAATGTCATTTTCATGAATCTCTACATTGCATTTATTTACTTCAGCTGAACATAACTTAATTAAAGCAACAGTGTTCATTTATTCGTATTATTTAAAGTTACATTTATTCGTATTATTTAAAGTTACGTTTTATTTTTTACATTGTTCTCACATCTAATGTGACGACCCCTCTGAAACATCATTACCACGCTCTCTCCGTCTCTATCCCGAACATCCAAGTCCCCCACAGGCCCAGAGGAGTGCGGGTGGATCACAGGGCCCCCCAGAGGATGTTAAGTGCTCCTCCATTGCATGTCTGGCAGTTTGTTGACACGGTATCGCAGCGACGCGCTTTCTAGCAAAGTGCTGCTGCTGCTCTACGGTTCCCACGGGGAGCACAGATGTTGTAGCCTCGCCCTCACAATACCTCATGACATCTGCCACACACACACACACACGCAGATAGGCACAGACACACACGCACAGATAGACACAGACACACACACACACACGCACAGATAGACAAATACACACACACACACACACACACACACACACATAGGCACATACACATACACATACACATACACACACACACACAGATAGACACAGACACACACACGTACGCACACACACACACATACACATACACACACACACGTACGTACGCACACACACACACACACACAGACACATACACACACACACGCACACACACAGATAGACGCAGACACGCACACACACACACACACACACACACAGATAGACACAGACACACACACGTACGTACGCACACACACACACACACACACACACACAGACACATACACAATACACACACACACAGACACACACACGTACGTACGCACACACAGACACATACACACACGCACACACGCACACAGATAGACACACACACAAACATGGACAGGCAGACAGACAGACAGACGCACACAGACACCCAGACAGATACATGGACAGGCAGACAGACACACAGACACACAGACACACATGGACACCCAGACAGACACGCTCACAGACAGACAGACAGGCGGTGTACCTCTCTCTTCTTTAGCATGACAGCCATGGGACAGGCAGAAACAGATGGCACAAGGAGAGCCAGGGGACCGGTGGCAGACAGTGGGCAGCGGGGGGGGGGGGTGGCAGGGAGGGGGAGGGGGGCCCGGGTGCTGGCATGCTGCCCTGGAGTGTCGTCTTAGCAGGGGAGTGTGTACCCGCTCACACAGCCTGCCTGTCAAGAGCGGAGGTCACTTTGTGCCGCACGACATCGTCATGTGTGTTCCTCCCCACTCTCTGGGTGGTTTCACTGGCAGGAGGAGGGGGGGTCAAGCTGTGCCACGAGGGGAGGGTTTCTGGCGACGGTTAAGATAAGAGTTTAATTGTAATTAAACACAGCGTCCAGTCAGACCAGGGTTACAGCAGGTTAGTAGCCTGGTGTAACAAGAAGGAAGCCTACGACTGGTTCATTTTGAAACTGTTGGACAGCGTTTAACCAATCGGTGTTGCTACAGCTGTTTTAGTCGCTGTTAAGAAACACGCTTGACTTCAACGTCATCACATTACCTCATCCCGGTTGGTCCACCATCCAGGGTGGCTGTGGGAACGCTAATGCGCACACGGTTTTCCAGACCATAATCTCAGCGGAAGGAAATTGAGCTGAGAGAAATAGTCGGGTGGGGCCGGGCAAGCAGGTTAGCACAAACGCAACGCACCGCTCCTGACGGGTCGTGCTCTCACCAGAGCCATCTCTCAATACGGAGAACACAGCAGCAGTATGGTGTGTAGAGTCCTACAGGGCCGTGAAAAACAACAGAAAATCCACTTAAAAGGTGGAGTCAGCGATTCTGGAGAAAGATCGATGAGATTTGAACCAAAAAACACCTCTCCCTTTACTGTAATGTTCCCTCAGAAACCCCCTCAAATTTGGACTTACATCGCCAAAACTGGGACAGTGTTGTGTTGTGTGGTCTGCACCACTTTGTACTGTATTTCCATTTACAGATCCCACAGCCTGAAGCCCCCCCTCCCCCCTTTCCTTCCATCCTCCAGATGCCTCAGTGTCTCAGACAGGCATTATGTTCTTAACGCCGTGCGTTTGTCTTCGCCGGGCTGTTGGTTATTATTGCGGCAGTTGATGGTGACGATGGGCTGGTAGCCTGGTAGTCTGTCTGTGGGGCTATGGTCAGGGTTAACATCTACACACATGATGGCATCCCTGGTGATCTATTCACATGGTAGTCATGCATATTCTTCATATTATTCATTATTACTAATAGGACGAGATGAAAATGCACGGGAAACGGTGGTCAGCGCTGTATTTGATAACATGCTACTCACCAAGAATTCTAAACCGGAGGAGGTCAGGGCTTCATTTGCAGTGAGAGAATGTGTCACTCACAGGGACCATGCTACGTCAGAGCTTGAGGGGCCCACATTGACCTAAATACAAAAGTGCGGCAATGCATTGACCATCTGAAGGAAGGCATCAAGGAAAGAAACGCTTAACTCATGGCCAGTAGTAGTATCCAGTAGATCACAAACATCTAGAACATGAACAAGTATGCCCATGATGTAATGCCTTAACAAATGGTGCTGCACAAACATTATAACCATGATTATTACTATCCATCCACCCTCACCCGCTTATTATTATTATTATTATTATTATTATTATTAGGGGTTAAGCAGCGAAGCTGCTGACACCTATTGTTATTGTTGTTTTTTTTATTATTATTATTCCACCGGATTTTCCGATTTCAGCATGTTCCACATGCAGTTTGCACGAAACTTGGCAGATTAGCAGACATTTACCCAATTAGGAAAAATCTCAAATTAAATCATGCTGAGATGAAATCTCTAGCACCACCAACAGGTCAAAGTTGCGATTTTTAAACGGGCATATCTCCTGCCAGCTTTAACCTACAGACCCCATCCAGGGGTCATATGATATCTCTTCTCATGCCCTACAACTCATATTGAGGTCATATTGAAATGCGCCTAACTAGATTTTCCGCCATTTAGAATTTTGGGTTCAAAACCCTAATCCTAACCTTACCCTTACCCTCCTCCTAGGCCATTAGATCAATCTTAACCAAACCAAAGCTAATATATTCTACAAACGACAATAAGCAAAAATTATCAAAATAATTTAGAAATTTAAAACAAAATGGCTGCTGGCTGATAAACAGGAAATGGGTGTATCTCTTCATTGGACTCCGTAGAAAGTCCTCTATTATTGTTTGGTGCTTTTTAGCCATGCTAGAGTTTCTGATTGGCCCAGAGTTAAAAAGCTATATCTCTCTAACTGTTGGACATACAGAGTAGTATGACAGATATTCGGATTTAGTAGGGAGTGCTCTATCGTTGACTGGGACTTTTAGCAATGTTTGTTTCTGATTGGTTCAGAGTTTAAACGGCTGTAACTCGCTAACCATTTATCATAGAGAGTACTTAGACATGTCTTTGGACTCGGTAAAGAGTACTCTTACAGATTTGTGATATAACCATCGAAATCTTTATTCTAATCAATCTTACTGTGTGTCTTACCTGGTTTCAACAGGTTCTGCATTAAGCCAGCCAATACATATAGGCTAAGTTTTCCATATTATTAGGAGAGGGGGTGAGCAGGACTATTCTGTTAGATCTATGTCCTGTCAGACCTCAACACCTAATGCCTTTGCAAAGACAATGATGTAAAACATGTCTATGTGGAAAATACATATTTGACCTCTGGTCTCTCTTTAGGTCATCCAATCAGACTGTGTTGTCTGCTTGACCCCTAGGAACGCTGCTTGCAGCTATAAATATTATTATTATTATTATTATTATTATTATTTAAAATAAAATGTATTAACCCCTAACGAACATTATTGGATTGAACATGGGGATCTGATTACACATAATAGCCATCATATTTGTAATCCTGTTGTTATTCCCCTTGTTAACGGCATTGCCCAGCTTAAACAGATGTTTTTCCTTATGATTATTATTACTGTATGGTTCTTACATGGATGTGGCATCATTCATAAGATTAAAGTCTCACCCTCTCAGTAAAGAGGATTTCTCTGGATCCCATTTCGTGCCCTGCGCTAATGAAAACCAAGTGCCACCACGTGGTGGGATTGTGTATTGCTTGTAAAGCAATCAGTGTAACCTTATTTTACGATTGTTGCGTAAAATATGGTGCACTGAATAATACTTGCTTTTTATTAGATTAATAATGTTGTATATATGTCAATGTATAATTTAAAACAAATACCAATGATATATTCAGTGTTTGGCAGTAACTAGTTAGGTAACTAGTAACTAGTTAGGCAGTAACTAGTTTTAATATTATTATTAATAAACTATTAGTGTAACTAATTACTAATACCAAATCAGAAAAAAATATTACAATTACTAATCCAAGTAATGCTGCATTACTGCGTTACAAGATCAAGATTTCTGGTCCTATCAAACTTAGGGTAGGCTAACTGAACCAGCCTGTCCAATCATCTGGTTTGAGAGGCTGCAATGTTTTCACTTTGGCCGATTGTTGACTCCTAAGGTTCATTATTGCTCCAATAAAGAGGATTCAATTATAAAATGAGCTGGCTACACAGGTTGTCATTGTTGTGAGGGGTGAGGCAGGGTAGTAATGGTGAAAGTAATATAGTAATGTAATTGGTTGATACCCAGTATAAGTAAAGTAAGAGTAATAAGTAAATAGTAACTTATTACAATTCCTGAGTAACTTGGCCAACACTGGCCATATTTGACTTATATGAAGCTGACTTTCTGAATACGCCTACATTTTCAGAACCACTACCCTTTAACTTATAGGCAAAAATGTTAGCTACAGCTCTGGTGTAGTCAACTACATCAGATGTAAAAAAAAAATAAATAAATAAAAATATATAGGGCTACCTGCCAATACAGAGGGCATTATGTGTGAATGAGTTATCCTAATATTACATTTGCTGTGTGTGTCCTACACTACACAACCATGTGACTACACATACGACCATATAACTATATAGCACAGGACACGTGCATGTATGTGCTGTGGTTGACCTACCAAACCAGTAAAGGATGGTTTATGCGTCATGGAGTACCCATGAGCTCTGGGTCCGCGCAGCCGCGTACCCAGAGCGATGATGGTCATCGGAACTGCGGGTGTGTCATAGTGATCAGAGAGCATATGGGCCTTACCACGAATTACATCGACCTCACGAAAGAACAGAGAAAACTATAAACATATAGCTGCCCGGTAACAGCCGCTGGCTTCTCATTGGCTCCTAAAGAATGTTGGACTGGCCATACTACAAAATGACACATCTAGGTTTGATCTGCTCGCAAGGGATTACAGCATCTCTCTCTCTCTCTCTCTCTCTCTCTCTCACACACACACACACACACATATTGTATGTATACAGTAGCATATATATATATATATATGTGTGTGTGTGTGTGTGTGTTTAGGCTACATACACATGTAGGTTATGTATGGAAAAAGTGAGAATGTGGGCAGAATAATACCAGTAAGCCTCTTTATGATTTAAATGTCCTCGTGAATTTAGGTAATTTTTCACTCAAGGTAAGCACATTTTATTCAATGTATATAATGCGTGAGAACCATGATTCTTAATTGTCTTGGGTTGTACAGTTGTGCCTTGTGGCCACAAGGGCGCGCCAATAGCATACAGCCAATGCCAAGCTTTATCTTTAACGGAAGGCTTGACAACGAAAATGTAAAGAACATACTGTGTCATATCTGGGGTGGGGCATTCATATCGATTACCCTGGTCATTTCACAGTAGTGATGGGCATTCCGGCTCTTTTTGCTGAGCCAGCTCATTAGACTCGGCTCAGCAATAAGAGCCGGCTCCTCTGGCTCCCAAACGGCTCTTAATTTTGTACCACTTCTGTCTTTTATAATTCAGCCAAATTAAATAATATCATGACCTATGATTGAGATGAGTGTGAATGTAATGTAATGTAGTCTCAGGGTATAATGTCCAGAATAGCCTACCATTCTTTAAAAAAAATGTTGACATGCATGGTGATGGTTGTAAAGCCAATGGTATTTCAGTTAGTGAATCCTCTTTGTCAAACAATTTTTGCATGTTTGTTCACATATTTAATTTAAGGATAAAAATATATTAATTATCAAATAACTCGAATTAGCTTTTGTGTCAGAAAGGCTATATATTGAAATTAGAGGTTCTAAGCTTTCTACTCATATCATAGCTCTGCGTGCATATCCTACTGTTGCCAGAATAGGCCTACACCAGAAACGAGAGCAGGTTAATGTGTTGCGCATGCAGTTAATACTTAGCAAGTACCTGCTATCGACCACCTGTGGGCGTGAAGTTGAAGGAACAGAACTCACAACCAAGTAAAGCCTGTTGTGAATGGAAGCTTCCAACACCTTCCAACAGCCCGCACCCAGTCCCGACAGATAAATGACAGCCTATTATTGTTTACCATTAATTAACACCAAAAATTCATGAGAAAAAAATGCTCTTAAAATCGGCTCTCAGATGGGAGCTGGCTGTTAATTTTATTTAGCTTTGAAGCACAGCTAGCTAGAAAAAAACTAAATATAGCAAAAAATAAATAAAAAACTCCAAAAAAAAACTCGATCCTTACCTCACTAATTTATAGCTGAAGCATTTCTAACCAATTACACTACATGTATATCTCTTAAATCTTACATACAGTACCTTTAAATGTAACTGCACTTTAGTAATAAAATCAGTGTGGGTTTGTTATGTGTGGTTTAGTGGATGTTGCACAATGGATGAACATGACTTTGCAATGGTTTGTAAATACGGAGGATGATGATACATTCTTTATTAATAATGATTAAGAATAAATATGATGAACACTGTTGGTGCTGTAGATTATAGCACAAATATAAATTATAAACTACAAATGGCACTACATTTTTAATCCAGGTGTTAAAATTACCAATTACAATTACAAATATCTAAGGATGGCACGATCCAATTTTTTTTGTGTGTATCGGCCAATACGATACCAATCCGATTCCAGTGTTAAATTAAGTTGTGACTGAGGAAGAGACTGGGAATCATGTTTTGTGTAAGGGGCCATAAGGCTTGAACATTGCTTTCCTAACTGTAAAACATAATGTAACATTGGCTAAATATGAATATAATGAAATATTACAATGTTGTCATTGATGTATGCATTAGTTTGAGTTGTTAAGTTTAAAATAAGTTGCAAAGTAAATGACAGCCAATCTCTATTTGTGGACTTAGATGCGTTTTAGAAACCTGCTGCTGATTGTGTGGCCTGGGAAGGTAGATATTGCTGATGCTTGACAGTAGACATACGTGTGTTAATTCATTTAATTGGATTAGCCCCATAGATTGGTTACAACTGTCCAAATTTCACAGATACCGATCCAGCTATTTAAGTCAGTATCGGACCGATTTCCGATCTCATTATCGTATCGGTGCCATCCCTACAAATGTCCAGTACTGTAGTGTAGGATCTATTGTATACAGTGTCAAAATAAATCAGTTTTACAAAAATAGCTTATTCTCACACAATGAAACATAATTAACAAAATGAATAATGCAAGATGAAAATATATTAACATTTAATATTTCCTAAAACAAAATATTTATGTAATCTTCTGTTAGCCTTCCAATATTAATAAAAAAAAATCCGAAAAGTTAATTGGCATCCTCAACATTTAAAGTGCTCTATGTTGTGAAAAACACAAATTAAACATGAAATAAATCTTAATAACTCATTGTTAGAAAAAAATGATGTAGAGTAATTGATGACATGCTTGATGTAATTCATCCTAAAAATTGTACAATATTGTAAATATTGTAACATAAAACAACATTTAAAACAAAACATTGTAAAAGATAGATTTTCCGATTACTTATTTGCTATACTTTCCCCATCAGGGTGAATAGCATAACCATGAAGGTAGCTATTGAACTTATGATCACTCAGCTGAGACTTCTCACAGTGCTTAAACGGTTAAATTGGTCACTTTTTAAGCCCTCCAAATACAGCATATTATACATGAAATTCACAGTATGGTCAGGCCATTGATGTTAACGTTATATAGCTAAAACATGTTATGTCCTGTTTACAAATGTTTAGACTACTGTGTAGCTATGGAATAATACTGTAGATAGAATGGTTTGTAACCATTTGTACCATGAATGTCTACTGTATACTGTGATGCTGCAATTTTGAAAAAGGTCATTCATCATGTTCTCAACATAATGGCTAAAGGTAAGGAAGACTTGACATACAGTGCATTACAGAACATGCAATAGAGTGCACGCAGTCATATCCGGAGTTTTGTATAAATCCAATCAATAAAGTATGTTACATTGCCGTAGACCCCGGGCTTGTTCTGCATCGCACACCCATAGCCCCAGCTAGTGTCCCCCGCCAGCCACCATAGTGCGTCCTTCTGTGTCACCAGAGGGCCTCCGCTGTCACCCTGCACAGTGTGTGTGTGTGTGTGTGTGTGTGTGTGTGTGTGTGTGTAAACATTGGGTGAAGAGAGAGCATTTTGAAGTACATTAACAGCCAACATAGGTAGCAAATGTTAATATACACATTTGCTACACAGAGAGAGAGAGAGAGAAAGAGAGAGAGAGAGAGAGAGAGCTAGTTATACAGACAGACAGACAGACAGACAGCCAGACAGACAGACGAGAGGAAGGGATGGATGGGGATCTTACTTGGCATGAATCCACTCCTCCTGCCAGTTTACCAGCACAAATCATGGTTTGAGTGACTCGTCCGCCCAACACGGCGGGTGCGTTGCACCTGTCCCTGCTGTAGATGGTGACTTGGGCCTGCATCAGGGCGTCGGGCGATGACCCTATAACGAGAGGGGGGAGGGGGGGAGAGGGTGATAGCGGCTCAGTGGGTAGAGCGGGGCGACAGGCGATGGAACTGGTTTGAACCTCGCTAACTCGCGATTAAGGCCAATTTTCGCTTCTGCGTCAAAGCTACGCTAACCTATGGATATGGATTAAGCTATGCCGTAGCCTGCCCTATGCAATACCCTGACGCGCACCTCTCCAAAAATGTAACTACCTGTCCGTCCATCCATCTATTTGACATAGCCAACAACCGTCTGGTGGAGGCATAAATTGTCCTTAAAGGCCGACATATGCTTCAATAATAACTAACCTGAACCCTGCCTTGTGTCCTTAAGCAAGACACCTAATCCTAACCGCTCCCGGTGGTGAATGCTTCTCACACACACACACACACACACGGTGTGTGAATGTGAGGCAGTCCTGTAAAGCTTAGAGCAACCTAAAGGTTAGCAAAGTGCATAAATGCAGTCCATCTACCATTTACCAAATGATTGTTGCACGGCTCCATATGGTCAGTTCTGCCAAGACTCAGAGGGCAGCCTCACTGCCTAGGATCATGTTAGCACACGGCTATTGGCTGGGGCAGGCGATCTACGTACCGCCAGTAGGAAACATGCCTTCCACAGATGGGTCATCATCTGTTTATTTTACATTATGGCATTTTTTACTCACGCTTTTATTGAAACGTGTTATATCGTGTGTTTGTAATGTATTGTTAAAAAAATGTTTTCTCTCACTGTATAACACGATGGCCTGTAGTTCTTATAAGTGTATCATCGTCACCATCATCATCATCATCATCATCATCATCATCATCATCGTCGTCCCCACCAGCACCGCATGCTGAGCGCGTTCAGAGAATTAAGCAACTTACCTTGTGACTTCAAAGTCCCCCATCCAGTGATCCAGGCTTGGCGTTCAGGGGACAGATCCAAGCCAGCATTAGGTAAGCATGCAGGCCTTACTGTGTCTGCAACACGACACACAAACGCCTTAGTCAGAACATACAACAGACATATCTAGACCTGCCTCACGCACAATTATGACAATTTAAAGCCAAGGAAGTCGTGGAAGCCTAAAACCTCAAATAGGCCAATAACTAATAAACTGATTTAACTTCCGCTTACTTGAAAACGTGAGAGGTCTGTCAAGCTTCATGAGAGCAACGTCATTGTCGCTGGTGTCTTTGTTGTAGTCCTCGTGAACAATGATGCTTCTCACTGTGTTGCCTGATGTAAAGCTCATCAATGCTAAACTGGTCCCACCGGAATATACTTTCCACAATTGAGGAGAGGAGTAACTGATATAAAAAATAAAATAGAACGAGTATGCAAAAGTCAGCATACTCAGCATACTATTCTATATACAGTATTAGGGCTGGGCGATATGGACCAAAAATAATATCCCGATACACGATATATATTGGTATGTTCTATAAAGTGGGCTAAATCTTCAGGCATAGAGAAAAAACAGGAAACCCGACGGAAATGTGAAATTTTTATTTTTTTTGCGACATTAGTTGACATACAGTATGTGAGCTTTCTCTGGTGTCTCCGCACTTTTGACACTCTGAAATAACTACGTACAGGCATGGGGGGAGAGATGAACAAATCGAAAAAGTTATGAATAAATGCATAATATAACTATATCGATATAAACTGCTGGAGCTGCTGCCCCCGCGACCCGACTCTGGATAAGCGGATGAAGATGGATGGATGGATATAAACGATATTGTCAAATTTGATATCTCTTTTGAAAAATGTCCGTATACCGGTATATCGCCCAGCCCTATACAGTATCTGTAATTAATATACTATGGACTATACTGGGAAACATGTCTTGCCTTTGGAAGCAGTGAGCTGCAGACAGGACCCAGGAAGGGCTGATTATGGAGCCTCCACATACATGCTGCCTATTAATTTGGAGGCTGACCTGCCACGGCCACTCTCCGAGCGCGGCGGTTGTTCCACCAACAATACGCACGCCGCTCTTAGTTGCTGTGTTGGTCACGCCACAGTCTGAGGGTCAGGATGACAAATAAGTATGGTGTAATTAAAGATGGAGGGCTGTAATGTATTTCAATGGGAGCACAAATGGAACGCTGCTTGTCTCTTAAGTGGGTGTGTCACCAACTGTATTTTGCTGTGGAGGATGCTGTAGGCAGCGTCCAGACAACTAAATCTACCCTGCATGGCCTGAAACAATGTAAGTTTAACCCAAAACAGTTTGTGGCCTCAGATTGATCGTGGGTACTTTGGAATTAATGTAATATACTAAAAATACAATTTAATGACCCCAGACAGAAATAATGGGCAATAGTATGGTGAAATCAGTGGACCTCCCCATTGACATGGAACGCAGTTTTTCTGGTCTGCATAAGGGGTGACAAGTCCTC
>JAODTR010054595.1:0-17654 GCA_025399935.1 Amblyopsis rosae
GGTTTGGGGTCCCCTGCTGAAGCTGCTGCCCCCGCGACCCGACTCTGGATAAGCGGATGAAGATGGATGGATGGACATTATTGTCGATGGCCACCTGCTTCTGTTAGTATATACCACGTTTACTATTTAAGTATTTTGGCGTAAATAAAATATGTCAAACTGAGTAGTTGCCAGCATGTCTGTGTTTGGTCTGCATTGCAAGCAGTCTATGTCCTTTAATTCTGACAATGTAGACAAATAAGACTTTCTCCAACGCACGTTTCTAACGACTTATCCAAACATGACAGTATCCCATTCCCATCAAATGCGACGCGTCAGAGGAAGAACCCCTTGTCTCTCCCTATCATTCCATCATCCATGCACGCTAAAACCTATACAGCAAATATATACCTGCCCCTCGCTCGCGTACCACCGTCCCTGTAGTTATTATGCAGGACTGTCCCCGTTGGACTCTTTCCCTGAGTACTGCAGCAACATAGAACTGGCTATAAATCACATTGCATTAGCACCGCGCCGTATTCGCCCCAGCGCTACGCCCGCCTATCGCGCCTCACTGATTGGTTAAGCTGCCTCCCTGGTCCGCCTCTCCGTAGAGAGCGGCAGTGCTGGTTTATATCCAGCCTCCTTCCTTGGTGCTGATGATTGGAAGAAAAGAGGTTCTCCTTGAACTGCCAATCATCCTTTTACTAGTGCGACTCGCATCCACTGCTGCTGCCGGAGATGTAGTGAGAGCGGAGCGGCAAGGCGAGCTGCATACCAACAGACAAACGGGAGCAGGCAAATAACGTGACAGTGGGACCTGTTCTCGGGACGCACTGTTTAAATTCTGTATTCTATCTACAACTAGGCTGTTTGTGTGGAGACAGTGGACAGTTAATTTCCCATGCATTTTGAACACGTTTTTCTTTTACTTAGATGGACTGGAAGCTGAACTGAAGTAGTGGCAGATGTGTGTGGGTTTTCTGTGCAGCAACATTTTGATGCTTCTCTTTCAAAGCATTTAAACAGCTCTTTCCGCCTTCCCAGAAGGGGGTCATCAACGGGGAAAGTCAAAAGGATAGATATATGTTTTCGTCAAGTCATATGTAGGCTATACTTTCACATTGGGTAAACATCTTGTGGGTGATTTTTCTATTTTCTTCCCAACGGCGGCCTAAAAGAGGAATAGGACGGCATACCAATACAAATTTAAGTCGAATCCACACCACAACTAAATCATGGGCTGCCCCGTCTTGCGGAACGCATTTTCTGGTTTGATCCTGCTTGTGCTATTGAAAGGTGAGTTCTTCACTTTGTTTCTGTGATTAAGCTGTTGCAGCTACGAATGTATCGCATTTTCTTGATCGGTGATGGATGTGAATACTAATGCACCGCGGAATTTGTGATGTGGGTCTACCTGCCAATGAATCACGCGTGTCTGCTGTGCTATAATGCGCGCCCACTTTTCATTCGCTGAAAGGAAGCGAGAGACCAAGATAGACAGACATGGAGTGCTGGAAAGAGAGAGAGATAGAGAGAGAGAGCGAGCGAGCAAGCGAGAGAGATAGAGAGAGATAGAGATATTGTTTACGCATGTAAGCAGGCGAATGTGTTTACGCGCAGCACAAGGTTCGTCTTCAGACGAGTCTTATGCTATACGAGGGATGCATGTTAACAGTTTACTTCAAAAGTGTTGTACCTGCCCCCTCCCCTTCCGTCTTTGGCCAGCATCAGTCAGCATGGGGGGGCGCGCATTCTGTTACGTGACGTGAATCTTGTGTGTAGCTCTCGTCATAACCGTCACAAAGCGCACCACGGGCTCTGAACAACCAGTTGTAAAAAAAATTATAATAATAAAAAAGATTATGGCAAAAAAGTTAAGTTCTCTCTTGAAGACCAAGGTCGAGAGTGAAGAGAGAGAGAGAGAGAGAGAGAGAGAGAGAGGGGAGAGTGATCTTTCTGAGGAGTGTGTTTGAAAGAAATGGAAATAAATGAACAGAGAAAATTTTTAAGGTATAGGGAAGTGGTGTATTTACCTTCTCTCATGTCCCATCCTGATTTAAAGATGGCTTATTTTGCTTCATTATGTAGCAAACCCAGTACTGTGTTCTCATACTTTACTTTTATAAAATACATATTATTGGCGTTTCAACAACATGCTCTGGTATTTCATCCTGATATGATATTTCTCACTTGCTGCCGCTCATATATTCTCATGAAATTCTTGCATATTCCTCTGCTGCACACACACACACACACACACACAAACATTCACACAGAGACACACCTGCTTCAATTAGCCCCGCCTTTGCCACGTGGGAAATCAGTATAAAAATAAATTACTCTGGCCCCTAATAACAATAATTGATGTGTCAGTGCAATAAGATGCAAGGTTAACAGCCCACAGATGCAGACAGCCCATAGCCTCCTGCTCATGTGTTCCTTGTGGGCAGCAGAGCAGCTGGTCACGGTTGGCTGGCCACAGCACACCTCTTTCGCCACACTGCGCAGCAGAGCAGACAGACAGACAGACCCCCAGGATACAGCAGACAACAGCCTCAGCCTCAACCACCACACGCCAACTCCTTCCATCATATTTGCCTCCCATTTCAGCCCTCTAGCCTCCTGGATGTGCAACGTGTGAATGGGAGATATTCTGTAGGTATGACAAACCCACAGCGAATAGGGTTGAAGTTATGTTATACATATTAATACGCGGAGTGAATCTGACGATTCTCCAGAGAGGCGCATAGCTTTTTGCCGAAATCTAAGACAACCATGCGTTATAAGAGAGGAATATAACTGTTTGAAGGGCTAATTCATTTTAACGTAGGGTTTCACATTTCGGCAGACTATGAGTAATTATTCATGTGTAAGGGAAATTCCAATAAACGACTTCTCCTTCATTGACTCTTTTTCCCCTTAACCTTGCATTGCACGTATGTTTTTCAATGCTCTTATAGGTGTGTGTTGAGCCATATTCTTTTTTTAACGGACATTACAATATAGCTTGGTGTGGAAATGTATAGTAGCCTATCCTATAGGTCTGACTCCTTGTGCATAATCACATGCCGTTCTCTGCCTAATTGATGGTCCCATCTCTGCTGTAGAGGATCACTTGGGAAGCTTGTATGGCCCAATGCCCGTTCTCCATATGATAAACTATCTACACATTTCTAGGCTCTCATTTTATCTTCTCTAGTTATTCACAATAGGCCTAATCCATGGTGGAGATGACATGCTGTGAGGCTTTGCTACCCACTAATTTAGCTAATGAGGGCTAATTAAGGTTGAGAATATAACCGCACGCCCCCATACCAAATTAAAACATTTACACTCCTCACAAAGGATTTCTGTTATTACAGAAACCTGGAAGATCTGATTATGAGGTTAATGCCATCACTGATTTCACGACAAAAAATAATGCAGTCTGTTTTCTTCTGCGGGGTGGGGGAAGATGTTTGCAGCATAATACCAGTCCAACAGAAGAAAACTCACAGTGCACTATACTAGAACTTGAAGGATACTTCACACTCACCTTATTTCCTTGACCCTAACTGGAAAATAAACAAATTCGAGGCATTTCTACACCATAGTCCAACAGATGGGTCGCCATCCTCCCGCTAACATGCTCAGCCATCTGACCGCGGTGATGGAGGTTCTGGTAGCAGGATGTGGACAAGCCATGAACGCAGGTGAAAGCAGGCATGCCATCCTTCGTATTTCAGGGACATATGGGAGCCAAGTGGGGTCAATGCATGTGGCACATGTTAACATGTATACGTGATCTGTGTAGCATCCCTAACTTTGGCCAGGAGATGGTGAACCAGAAGTCTCCCGAGTGTTGTGCCAGCATCAACAGATGCCTTGTGCTCCTAATTTGGAGGAGGCTCTGCTTTCTTTCCCATCCCTTTGGAAATCACAGTTTACGTCGCCCATTGTTTTCCATTGCTGGCTTAGATTTTTAGAAAGCAAATCTTCATGGCAGATTTTCCTTATCTGGTGGTGGAGTGCGATATGGCCTGGATTCTGGCTTACCCAAGAACACAAGCTTGTGTACTGAGCCAGCTTTGGCATGGGTTGTGCTTTGATTTCATTGTATCTCCAGGGTACACCCCCCCCCCCCCCTTTCCTCTTTTGCGATACAGCAGGGCAGGGCTGTGGGTGACTGTTATTGTGAATCCGACAACTTCCATCATATATATGTACCGCATACTGGGGTATCTGAGGCAAATGCACCTGAAGAAGATCAAACTGTGTTTTCGCCTAGGATAACAGGGACTGGTGTTGTGATGGAAAATGAATGGCGGTGTGGTGTGGCGGGTTCTGTGTGGAAACATGCATTTGTCATGCTGCCTGGATGGATGGTTGAGACTGATCTCTGCCATTGTACTGGGTGGAGGTAAATAATCTAACACTGGCATAGGTAAAATATCTCTATGCAGCATCGTAGACGTGAGTGAACAATATTGCATGTTAAATATGTATATATAATATAATGTACGCATACATACAGTACATAATACAGTCTTGTGTGATAATTAAGTTACACCAAATATCGCCTTGTAAATCTTTCAAGCTGGTGTAATATCAATAAAGAATAATTATAATTAAAATACTTAGACCATTAAATGGCACAGCCATTTTAGCTATTATCAACACATACTGTACAGTAACTAAATTCTTTGGATATTAATGTAAGGTAAAAGTAGTATTTCATCCCAGCTGTGTGGTGAGCCCACTTTTGTTGACTAATCCTATTGCTATTCTAGCCATGCTTTTTGCTGCTTATGTTTATTATCAAATTGCAAGCACATTTAGAATACTTTGAATTTGTGCGTGACACCGACATCCTCACCTGGATTGTTGTATGTTTACTGCATGTTTGAACTACTACTGGCAAGGCAGAGATATACAGTATAACCCCAACGCGGTTGACCCCATGACCTGAAGAATGCTGACTTGTGACATTGCATAGTGTTAGCAGCTATCAGGGAAGAGCAATGACTGAGAGTTCATGGGTTCAAATCCCCCGTGGCTGGTTGGCTGCAGTGGTTCTGTACATGATAGGCATTGCGACGCCACCTCACCACCCTTGAGATTGCCCCTGTCGGTTTTGATAAACACTTCACCGGGCCTTCACATATTGGTTCGAGGGCTGGCAATTACACATACTGTCGGAGCTATAAATAATGGTTACGGTAAGGCTTGTTTGCAATTATAATTGCACTTATAATATATGGGGTTCAGTGTAACGGAAAGGAACTGGGACCAATTTCAAAAGAGGACAGGTATTTATGCTGTGTTTAATTACTGTAGTAATTTCCTTTTACACAATCTCCCCTACCCTCAGCAAGTTCCCCTCTTCTGAGTTGGACAGTGTTCTAATACAAGGATGTTCACTGAAAACAGCTGTGCATTAGCAAAGGCAAAGGAGAGATGGGCTGTTCAAGAGACTGCTGCCTGGTTGTAGAAACAGAATTAAGTAGCAGCTCATACGCACTCTTATAAGGACCCCCCCCCCCACACACACACACACACACACACTAAATTTACGCACAGTTGTGTACACTCACAAACACAGTACATCGTGGCTGTACAATATCTCATTTACCTGGTCAACAGGAACATGAATTAAAAAAATTCCTCCACTGAACGTAAGAGCCGTATAATGAATGGGGCATGTTTTCTTAATGAATACATTGGTATATACAGTATATAGCTATACAACATACTGTATATCAAAAGGTGCGTCCCTCGATTGCATTAACCACAAACATTCTGCCCTATCTCTTGATTTATATTTGAAAACCAAACTCTCGATTACATGTCAGTTTTTAAGGGAGAAGTAGAGAATAGTAATAGCTAATCTGGGAACAGGTTGCTAGTGTACCTTAGAGTATATCAATATGAATGAAAAACTTGTTGAGCACTCACTTCTTTACAAATAGCAACAATCACGCCTTAGTGCAAATACTGTATTTATAGTCAGGAGTCTTCTGTAATTAGGACTGAGCTATGGTCAGCAATGTGTTGTCTTTATTGGACCAGTGGTAGATATCTGATGGATGTGAATCTCTCTAGGAAGAAGGAGAGAGAAAGCATTGTGTGATTTGTCTCCCGGCCCTCCTCTCTCTCCCAGCCTTTATATTTGCTCCGTGTAAGGGAGTTAGCATCGTTGGAAAGTATTCAGATTAGCGCAGCCGGCTTGTCCTGGGGGAGCGAGCAGGGACGAGGGTCCCACTTCGCTCCCTGTCCTCATTACCAAAAGACAAGGAGCTCGCCGGCGAATCAATGGAAACGGCTTAAGAGCTAATGCTGGCCATGCCTAGTGCTGGGACTTGGCTTTGTGTGTATGTGTGTGTGTGTCTTTCTATATGAGTCTGTCCTTATACCTGTGTGTGTGTGCGTGTGTGTGTATTTCTGTGTCCAGCCTATACAGTATGTGTGTGTGCATGTGTGTGTGTGCATGTGTCCAACCTATACAGTATGTATATGTGTGTATGTGCGTGTATGTGTGTATGTGCGTGCGTGTGTGTGTGTGTGTGTGTATTTCTGTGTCCAACCTATACAGTATGTGTGTGTGTGTGTGTATGTGCGCGTGTGCGTGTGTGTGTGTGTGCTCCTAGTATTGTGTTGGTATGAGTATGTCTAATCATTTGTGCCACAACAGAAGACTGAAGAAAAACAGTTTGAAGAGACTGCAGAATTGTCGCCTGCTGGAATAACCTCAATATGGCCTGCTAACTGCAGGGATATTTACCACTGGGAAACACAAAAGCACAGAAGCCCTTTTATTACCACAAGATAACACCCGGCCTCAACTGTGAATCCATTTAGCCAAATACAAACACAGTAACTATTACAAAGATAATTGTTTGTGGCATTGTTGCCATGGCTACTATGACTATTACTACTACTACTACTACTACTACTACTACTACAACCCCTTGCAGTAAAACTATAACTTTCTGCTACACCTATGAAGAGAACCGTTCTTGCCAACAAAATATCCACCTTAAGACACTATGTAAACACACCACTGGAGCGCATAAGCTTCGGTTGCTGTTGCTCTCGCCGATATCATTTTCGCATCGCACAGCGGCTTTTGTTTACAGGTAATGCTACTGGGTGCAACAGATGCTAAATAATAGTTTTATGTTGTGGATTTATTTTTTTTGTTTTTTTTAGCTCCTTTGCCGCCTCTGACATTTGACGCCGCTGGAGGTGTTTCTGGGTCTGCGGAGGGGATAAGGGGGGCAAGGGGGGAAGAGAGGTAAATAAATAAAACTGAGGAAAACAGATCAATAAATATTTCAGCAGCTGCTCCCTTCACGGACTCCTCCTCAAGCTATATAAGAGGGGCGAGGGAGAGAGAGAGACAGAGAGAGAGAGAGGCAAGGGGTAATTGTGTTCCTCACTTGCATTGACAAGATGGAGAGAGAGAGAGAGAGAAAGGGAGAGAGAGCGAGCGAGAGAGGCCAACATTGAACAAGGATAATTGTGTCCCAGACTTTCAGACAGATATGGGGGGTCTGAGCAAGAGGCGGAAATGCGACATAGGGTGCGCTAACGAGCACCACATACCGTCGTTGTACCCTGTGGGAACACAATGAGCGAATGAGAGGCAAGGACGCCAACCTAGACACTAGAGAATGGAAGAATCCCTTTCACCATGACTTCCACATACTTGAGATTCCTGACAGGAGCTGGCAGCCGACCCTGTGGGTGTGTATTGGTGCAGCGAGCGCTTCTAAATGATAATGAGCTGGTCAGAGGCCGAGACAGAGAACGTGTTGCCGCGGATCAGGCGTGGCTAACACCGCGGCAATTATCAACAGATACTTGCCGCCCACGCTACCGTGGAATTCTGATTGGCATGCGGCGGGCGTGCTAACGTGGGTTATACCTCGGTACATTCCATCCAGCATGTTTTATTTAGGGAGCAAAGGCCGGGAGGAGAGAAGGCAGCAAGTATATGAAAGTAGACGCGCCGGAGAGGTAGTGGTAGTGGTGGAGGAGTTATGAAAAAATGATTGAAGGACTCCCTGCTGCGAAGGAGCGTAGGAGGAGAGACAGATGGCGTGCTTGGGGGGGGGGGGGGGGGGGGATTAAAATACCCCCAACAAGCAGTCATTGAGATGGATTGACTTTTGCAGGAAGGTGATTAGATGTGATAAAATAAAATATAAAGCCACCGTGGCTGGATTATTTGGTCAGCGCCTGGCCGATACTGCCTGATAGTGGGCGTGTTGTAATTGTTTTTGGGTCACTAATACAGGCGCAGGCGATATAATTATATTCCACTCGTTAGGGAATGTCTTTAATATGAGGCTCATGCAGTGTGTCTACATGATAATAAATGATGTAGAGCTTCTCAGAACACTGCAGGTTGCATAATAGACATAAATGCATAAAAGACCCCATCAATGCGACATTCAAATACAAACACTACATGTTGACTATTAGGAAAGTTAGATAATTAGCCTAGCCATTTATCCTTGTGCTTGTTGGTAGGTGATGGTAGGCCTACCACTGAGCAAGTCACAGCAAGCACATTGCTGTGATAAAGAGACATGCCACCATTTTCTTGTCATTTAAGACCAGCATGTGAAATCTGTTCCAGCTGTGAAGGTGTCAGAGGAATATTGTTGTGATAAAGGGTCCATATTAGAAGCACATCCTGACAGCATGGATCGGGCGGAATAAGACTGTATGTTGGTCATCCCAACCAAAATACACAGTATTATTCCTCCCTAAACAGTCATACGAAAGTATTTTGTGAAGTCTTTTTTCCTTTTGCCATTGAGAATTATTGTAGCTCTGACATAATCCATCACTCATCGCTGGCGGATGACTTATTTATTTTATATATATGTTGTTTTATGACATTGCCATTATTGTGATATTTGCGTGAGATTTACTGTACAGTGTGTTGCAATAGCCCTTTAATTGGACTTGGGAAAGGACTCAGGCTGGGTTATTATGATATGATATTGCACTAATTAGTGGAGTTAGATAGAGTTAAAAGCCTGTGTTGCGCTTCCCTATATTACACAAAGTGAAACTCCATTAGTGGTTCGATGGAGAGGATATCCCACAAGGATGTGGAGACAGCACGCTGAAAATTCATTCTTATTTGAGACATTTCAGCAATAAGGTGTGCTTTATAAACTTTTTCTTCACTTTAGGAAAGTGATAGCAAGGAATAAATCAATATGAACTTTCAAGATCCAAATTTCACTCATGACATTTCAGTAATGTCAACTGCTACTATGTCCACATGGAATATGTCCAAATATTGCACTATATTAAAGGTACACTTCTTAATTGTGTCACATTGCACATAGAATCACAAAAATGTACATTTAAATGTATATTAAGCGATTGTAAACCACTGGCCACCTAAAGGCAACTGGAACACCCAGAAATCCAATGTAGAAACAGATGCATTTTTGTTATAGCCTTACTAGAAGGTTTTGTACAGCTATTATGGTTTAATTACTAATTATAATATTAATAATATATTAATATAAGTTCATTCTAAACTTTTTTTAATCAAAAACAACAACATCATCCAACCCTGCAGCTCGTAAATAATCTCTGACCAGGACTCAGATTCCCGCACTGCCAAGCTATAAACTGTCTGCAATTATGGAACTGTATGTTGTCTTTACCTCCACCTGGAAGGTCAGCTACACTAAGAAGATCTAGGTCAAGAGACATGCAAAAGACATCTTCATGCAAAAGCTATGCCTCAATGTAAGGTAGTGTTGAAATGCACATGGTGGCAGTTGGTTTCAGCATTTTCTGTCCACCGAAGTAGTAATTTCTCAGTATTATGTCCCATGTCAAACACTGCTACAACACTTCAGTCTGATTTAAAAAATAAATAGTAAATTATATTTACTGATGCTCATAACATCCACAGATAACAGCAGCAATAGGGGCAATTGGAGTTGTTTATATGGACCATTAGTGAGGCTACTACTTACATAATCATATGCAATACGCAGCATTATAAAATGTTCAACATTGTCCTCATCATCAAGGTCCTCCGGTTTTACTCACATGACGCCTCGATCTGCACTGTCTTCCCCACGGCACTGTCTGCACGGTGTACTCGTCTACCCACCTGTAAACGGGCGTAAAGTTGTCGTCTGGCTCTCAAAATTAACCGTAGCAACAACTATAGAAAGTCACAATAAGCAAATGTACAAATGTAAACGATGCCGATTTACTGTCTTCCCATGTATGATACTGAAATTATATGCTAGCGCAAACATTTCCTTTGTAAATAAGCTTATAGTGTAGGCTCATATACAGTCTTCTACAGTATTGAATATATAAATAAAATTAAGGAACAACATGCTTTTGTTAAAGTTTATCCAGGCTAATGTCACTGTAAAGCTAGCTGTGTGGACTGAGTTCATGTTTACTGCTTACCGGTGTATCCACCATACTGATGAGACTTGCCGTTGTTCCTACTTTCTAATTTTCACATGCACGCCGGGTGGCTTCCAATTCTACGGGGAGGGGCTTTGAAGTCGTGTAAGCACAGCGGAGAGGGGAGGGAGTGGCCTGGAAGCTGTACTCATTCGAAAGTCCAGCTCTTCTCAAAAAGTGTATTTTACACGCAACTTCGTGTCTCTGCAAGTATCACGGTGTACAAGTAGTATTAGCCGGTGCCCAAAAAGTGATTGTCCAATAAAAAGTGATTTTTGTAGTCTACGCATCTAAAGCTGCTTTTATCTGGCTAAAACTGTCAAAATGTGCAAATATAGGCCTAATCCTACCTTTATGTCAGTGGTAGGTAGTTTATGTATTCTTCCTGCTCTGTGCCCTAGATTATAATTGATCCATTCATTTTTACCACTTTAAAATGTGGGAATATAACCATAAAATGCACTTTTTTATACGGTGATCACATTTTATTGGACAATCACTTTTGGGCACGACACCAAGAATCCCCCGCTACAGTTGTAAGATAATACAAGTTTTGTCAAATTCGCCACATATCTCCCTGCAGTCCGCTAGATTAGCATTTTGTTTCTTACTGAAAAAATGATCTGGTGTTTCTACACAACCATGGCTCCGTAAATAGGAACACAAACAAAGTGGTGTAGACAGCACACAATATCTAACCTGACATGCCAGAAGAATTGTTGTCACAAGTCCATCTGGGGAGCCATACGTTGAAACTGTTTGTGAATGGCTGTACTTTCAAAACAATAGTTGATCTGGTCGTTTTCGCTGTCGGCACCATGGTCGACACACCTAAACCACGCCGGTTTAGCTATAAATACGATGCTGACTGGAAAACCACGCCCGTATAGAGCTATAAACACGACGCTGATTGGAAAGTTCAGTTGCTACTCGGACACATTCAAAATTATTCCGAGGCTATCCAGATTGATTCTCACGTCGAAATTAAACTAAAGGCTAAATAATATCCTACCCTATGGCATTTAAGGGAGATGTGTTTTGTTTTGATTTGAATTCGAATTTAGCAAGCTTTTTAGAGAATGGCATACTATGCCTTGAAAATGTGTGTTTGTTTGTCATCATTATTGCAAAGCAAAGCAAGGCAGTACATGTTAAAATGTTTTTGCAACACATTTGTTACAAGTTGCTCAGCAAAATTATTCTGTCACAGCAACCGAACATCACACTATTTCCCCATTAAGGGGGTACAAGCTGTATCGATGTGACCTTTATCTGGCCAGCAGAGCTCCAATTCCATTAAGGCATAATGAAGGTGTCAGAAAAGGGCAATTAGCTACTTAATGTTGGGCAGCGATACTGTAATACAACATACTTTTGCTGACGAGTCAATATCTTTACCCAACAGCTGCTACACTGCTTCAAGAAACAAATATCGGAAGTATTGGTTTGCTAGGCGTTCTCAAAATGGATTTGTATATTTCAGCTCCATAGAACCTTGCGCAACACAATTACAAACCCATGATGTGTTTCTGCTGTGATGACCGTAGATGAAAAACAAGGTACTTTGAAATGAAACCAACCAGTGACAGCTTGATTAATGGACTAATATGAAGTGACAAAGATGACTAAAATAAAAACAAGGATGGATAGAAAGAAAAACAACAATCGAGTGAATCATAACATGACCTGAAGATTTAAATTAAACGATATCTGAATTAAAAGATAATCAACACATCAACACAATTAAAAGCATTTCAATTAAATGATAAAGCCCAATTAGACTTAGTCTGTTTGTAGTATCTGCTATATACCACATCACCATTGAACTTTATTTGTTTTTTTGCAGGTTGACAGCCTTAATCAAAATTGATCTGTACACTATGGGGAGCCAGCTAAATCAGACATGACAAATGTGGGGCATACAGTGCAGGTGTTTTCTAAATGAAGATGACATGATTGATCCTTGCTTGAATCCATCATGATCAAGCCGTATTGACATTTGGTTTCTATTAAGAAGGAGAAAAAAGATAGTAGTTCATCGACCATAGTTAGACCGTAGCTAAAGTTTGCATCAATTTAGCCTACTGAACATTTACGAGGCCAAAGATTTGGAAGGAATTATGCTATATTGATTTCCATTTAATTAGATTTTTTTTAAGGGACTAGATGGTGTGGCGGATTAAATTTTAGAGTTATAACAGCAGAAGTCTTGCCAGAGGGTTCAATTATTTCAGACAATTATGGCAATTATATCATATATATGTAATGGATTGCTCTTGATTAACTCATGCTTTGTCACTTCAGGTCAGAACACGCTCAGAATATTAAGCAGTCAATCCCTGTCATTTTATCTCTCGCTTCCTCTCACTACATGTTCTGTAGTTGGGGAACATCCCCATGTCATAATTTGCATTATGCCATTTGCTACAGCAGAACACAGGTGATTTTCTTGCTTTACATAGCTAAAACTTAATGAGAACAAATTCCTCTTTTCCCCAATTGCACCGCACGAGCCAAAATGTAAAACCTACGGCAAGAAAACCTTAGCTAGTAAAATATGCATACTGTATCAATGCCTTTGAAACAGTTTATCTTTTAAATAATTTCTAGATTAACAGCTATTACACCTAAATGCAAATTGACTAGCATTGCATCATAAACTGCACCGCACAATTATGTTACGTTGTATGCTAATGTGAAGCGCAGCCAGTTGGTGTTCTGTAGTTATGCACTGCTGCTCATCCCTGGGGACCCCTCACTACCACACGGACTCTGCCCACTCACCCGTTGCCACTTCCTGCTATCAGCTACCGCTTAAAAGACACCGTGGCACAACCAAAGCCATCTGTTTCCTTTTTCTGGGACAAACTGCCACCCAGAGGGATGTGGAAGCATGTTCTAAGGGGGTATTATATGAGATGTGACCCCCCTCAATGCCCCAAACCAGTCACCCGGGGCACACAGTGTCTTTGGAGTGTATTCGTAATAATAAGAGCTGAACTTATGGTATGTTGGCTCCCTTTGTAATACGCTCCATTCAAAACAAGGGTTATGTGAGTTACTCTAGTCTAGTCAACATGTTCAAGATCAAGATCAAGAATCACTTTATTGTTCCACAAGTGGAAAATTAATGTTCTATCCCACTTGTAGAAATGTAGTTGCAACCAGATATGAACACACATTCATCCCTTCATAAATATGAAATATTAAACGTGAAAGACCTCAATCAGTCAGCCTTGTTTGGAAGATGACTTCTTCCAAAAGTCTCTCTGTGAGGTCTGTGATGGGCCTAGAGGGTATAATATGGGCATGTGATAAACACAGTTTTAGCTGTTTGATTGAGGTTTTCAGATTATCAAGCACTGAGAGTAAGTCAATATTACTGTATGTGCTTGCTAATAAAAAAACACTAGATCCAGCATCCTCGTTATTCATTTTATTATATAATGCCGCACTGCAGATATTTAAATCTTAGCAACTGTCTTTTATTAAGACTTATCATATTGTGCTTGTTTCAAGACACTTGAAACTGGATTTAAGGCAAGTTTACTTGTTTAAACAAACCATGCAGCCAGATTTACTTAGGTGTAACATTGTTGGCAGCCAGGATCATGACAGACTACATAAATCTACAGCTTGACAAGCATTTCAAAGTTGTAATACTGCACATGTTATTTTTTTAATCTGAGGAACAGAATATGCAAATACTGAAATATAATTGAGCTTTTATTGAATGTTAGAGTACAGTTACAGTATCTTTGACATCCTGCTCCAGGAGGTTTATGAGGCAGGGCATTGAACCCAGTTTATTCTGGCGGAGAGTTGACCACCCTAACCACTAGTGCTGTCTATCCATCCTGAAATGTATTGTTGTATTGACATGTCACTTCTTATAAATCATCTCATATTCTAAGGGGTTATTTTTTATAAATAAAACCACTTTCTTGGCAGCAGGGTGTAGACGTTTATTATAAAAATATCCTACGTTTTCACCGCCATGTCATTTCACATATGAACAGACAGACACATATTCCATTTTTAGGCTCTTATTATTTCACATATACTGTACGGTCCTGGTCCCACAATCCACTTTTCAAGGTGAAGCAGTGACTGCTTGCTACAGTTGTGTATGTGGGAAGGATGAGAATGGAATCATGTTTTATAGCAGGTAATTGGCACTACTGGAAAGGCTAAAGAGACTCCTGGGATGGGATCTGCTGGAAGAATGGCCTTGCCTGATTGAGAGAATCAGTTGAGACAGAGGTCTATCATATGTAGCAGGACATCCAGTCATGTTTTTTTGTTGTTTATAGAGACTGTGTCAGCAAATAAAATATGATCTGACATATTCATTTAATTCTTGTGTTGCTTCACATGCATCCACAGTTGCCAGATTAATCCTTATTTGTCCAGTCTTTTATTTATCATCTCTACATTACTTAACTAAATTGAGGCTTTGATGAAGCAACACTGCTACAGATCGTCCCAAATTAATTATTGGCTTTGAACAAAACCCAATAGGTGTAGGTACTGTTCTCTGAAACTATTTCAAAACAAAGCTGGCATGGTGGTCACTTTACCTAAATGTTTAATTCTTTTGTGAGTGCTTGTAAGGTATCGATCTTCGATTACCAGTGGGCCTTTGCTCAGGTGAAAGTTCAATTTTCCACGTCTTGGGCTGCATCGCTGAATACAAATGGGTGTTGATATAATTACAAATTGTTGTCTTGACCTAATAGCTTGAATTGGAGAGCCACAGCATAACTAAAAGTGACAGGACAAGTCCTAACTTGAATCGTTTTTTTCTGGCATGTTAAAGGGTTAGTGTGTAGGATGCAGGCACTGGGAGGCTAAGCAATGTCAAATGAGGGCCCCTACACGCACACGCACACGCACACGCACACACACACACACACACACACACACACACACACGGGGACTGCACAAGGTTGTATTTAAAAGAGGGGTTTTATGGCAATTAGAGGAATAATGCTAATTCTGCTCAGGTATTATGCATGTTTACAATACATGTCCCCAAGACGGGATGTTTTAAAATACTAATACAATTATTCAATGGTACACGCGCTACGGCTTTCAATCCATCTGTTAAATTCTAAAAATGTAAATCTTGTGTGCAAAGTCAATTAGTTTAAAAACAGGGCTTGGAACCTTTTTGAAGGGAAAATCACACACAAACGCACCCAGGCACACACACACACACACACACACACACACACACACACACACACACACAAGGCACACACATCTGATTTGTGCATTGGCATGGCAGCCAGGTGTTAGCTAAATTGCTACTGACAAATCAAGCCCTGGTGGAGCCCTGGAGCTCAGCAGGGGAAAGAAGTGAAGAGGGTAGTCTAACCCCCGAGTTGATCAGTAAGGATCTGCCCAGAGGGGAGATGTGGCTGCTTACAGCCTCAGAAACAGACCTTAACCCCTCTCAGAGCATCTCACACCATTAAAAAGAACATTTTAATAAAAGTTATATTGTTTTCTACTGGGTTACAAACAAAAAAAAAATGTGTATGAGAACAGAATCCTCACTTGACCTTTTCTGGTATCAGCAGTTGGTTGACTTGTCTGTCCAGATCTGAGTCTGATCTACCCACACAGTCTTGGTCCTGTCTCTTAGACATCTAACACCCACTAGGGAACAGGCTGTCTTCTATACCCTCTTTGCCCTTACCCTGCTGCCCATATCAAACAGAAAGGCACTGCTAAAAGATTCATGTGTGGACTTTAGGTCATTAAAGAATGATCCAAAGCAGTCTCAACCCCACCCTCCCCTGCTTATAATGAAATATAATATTCATGAAATGGATATTGCTCTCTCCGCTTTTCATCCCCGTCCGGCAAACAAATGTATGTTGCAGATGTGTGCTTGCTGGTGTGTTTAGTTTGTGTGTGCCCAGGCTTGTTATGCTAGCATAGGTTAATTGTAGCCTACAGGCGCATTTTCCGGCCACTCCGTTAATTACCAGGGGCATTGAATGCTGACCTTGCAGTACATTACCAGTGTAAAGCAAACGTAGGTAACTCCATATCTGACTCTTATTAAGACTGAGGTCACGGCAAATACCAATTCAGCAGCACTTCATGTGTGTAACAAAATGTTTGCTTGTTATCTGTAGTTGAAAGGGCATGTGCTTTTTATATCGACTTTCTGTATAAACAGGCAGCTTCTGACACTAGTTTTTATTTACTTATATTTATTTATATTGTAGTTTGAGCAACGTCACCACTGACATCCCAAGGCAATGTTAGTCAATTAAATATACATGATCTTGTAACAGAAGGCATTATCTATGGAAATGCAGAAATAGCCTGCCCAAGTAAAATATAACCTAAGTCAAAATGCAAAATTGGCTTTCCCTGTGACACCTAAAGTAATATTGCACTCGCTGAATAGATTCCTCTGCGGTATGTAAAATAATCACTAATCACTGTGATTAAAACTGCAACGATTACCGCTATCCGCAGCTCCATCTCAAGCAATTTTAATCAACTCCATTTTTCTTTTTCTTTTTGTCATATCATGGAAAATGCGCCACAGCATCTTCCTGCTCACCTTTGTAATGATAACCGCCGATACTGCTGTCATTATCGACGCTGTTAATCACCTGAATCTCTTTCCGGAAACATCTTCGTACTGTTATCGCCGTGGTGCCGTCACTCCCGTTCTCCCTGTCGGCACGAGCGGCGCTTGTTGTCGTGCACGGCGTCACACTGTTCCTGTATCACAATTACACACTCCGTTGAAGCAAAGGAGGGTAATCCCCTCTCTCTATGTCTCTCTCTCTCTCTCTCTCTCTCATCGTCTTGTGTCACACGTCATATTACCCCACACATTCCACCACCACCACCACCACACACCCCTTTGCCATTCCTGTCTCATTCCCTCTTTATCTTTGTCTCGGTCTGGACCCCTTTAACAATGGTGAAGAGCCAATATTGAAGTCACACCATAGTGCAGAACCATGGTGGCCTGTAGACATTTGGATGGGTTCAGCATGTGTGTATGATAGAGGGGTGTCTTTGTGCTGCTATCTCATTATACCATGATGTATTCCACTGTTAAGCAGGCCAAGTCAAGAGTGCTGGCACGAGAACATTGCTAGGAAATGCAGTCATGCTGTATGGGACTGTATGTTCCCCTGTGTGTGTGTGTGTGTGTGTGTGTGTGTGTGGGGGGGGGGGGGGGGGGGGGGGCA
>JAODTR010054606.1:0-17649 GCA_025399935.1 Amblyopsis rosae
CATACATACATACATATACACACACACATACATACATACATACATATATATATATATATATATATACACACATACATACATACATATACACACACACACATATACACATACATACATACATATATATATATATATACATACATACAAAGTTATCTCCTGATTTGCCACTAAATCATCCCGCAACCCAATATGGGGTTTCAACCATACTCTGTATCTCTCACTGCTCTATAGCGGTTTCATTAAAACACAATAATGTGATTGTTGTCCCTCACGTTTCTGGTAATGACAGTCAAACCAAATATACTTTATTATAGATTTACACCAGCAGCATGTCTCTGGTCAGATCAGGCCAACAACAGGGGAGGTGAACAGATATTACTTACACACACAATCACCACCTCCACCTCTCTCCCCCTCTCTCTCTCTCCCTCCCTCCCTCCCCACACACAGCATTACAGCTGTGGCCCAGTACCTCAGTGTACTACTCTGCTGTGTGTGAACCAAACTGTGCACCGTTCTCTCCTCTTAGGATATGCCAATCAATACGACGAGCTGACACACAGCGGCCAATCAATAAATTGCACTCCCCGGGGGGCGGGTTTCACAAAAACCTATTCAACTTCTAAACATTATAAAGCAGATGGGCTTGAGGACAGGCTTGAGGGCAAGAGGCAGACCTCCTCCAGAATGGCAGCGACTTAACGGAGAACTGGGGCTGACACTGGGGAAATGCTGCTTCCCTTATCCACACATGCTGAACTACAGCAATGTTGATGCACTGCATTTGCCTATATATAAATGTACTATTCTCCTCTTCACAGTACCCGGAAATTATCCATGTCGTTTTAGTAGGTCTATTTTACATGCCAAGCACATTTCATTATAAGTTATCCTAATGGCTGTTTTCTAAAAATCTCCAAAATATACTAAAATAAAGTACTTTATCACAGTAAATACATTTTTAGACAAAGTGACCAAAATGGTAAAAGAAAATTACCATTGAAAAATGCTATTGTGCTATTTAAATTACAGCGCGGGAGAAAAATATGTTAGTGCATGTCATGTCTGTATATCTCCACTAAGTGGTAGTGTTACCTTTTCAATTGCTTAGAGGGCAATGACAAGAGGTCCATTCAAAAAAAGCATAGTCACTTACAATTTAACTATACAGAAATGGATATGTGGGTTTTATGTGAGACTCTATATTCAATAGTTAATTTTGAACTTGTATGTTTTAAATCTATTTCTTATCCAATATAAATCCATCTACAACAAAGTTGTTAAAAATTTCCATTGATGGTATATCTATTGACTTTAATGGTGGCTTATACAGTTAGCATTCCAGGAATTCAAGTAACTATGTCTGCTGTTTGTGGTCCCTACGTGACACCTTTAGAGCATTAGCTGTAATACGTGAATGTAAACTATAGGCCTAAAATAACGTAGTAAAAAATACAATGCTTATACGAGGACAGTTACTTTAACTTGCAAGTGAAACGATTGAGAGTGGTATGTCTTGTCTTGAACGTGACTTTCAGGCCTGCAGACACCACATCCTCTGCTGCAGTCACTGGGTGCATTACTGGAAACCAGTTACTCCTGACTAAAAACTCTACACTGGTAGTGCAGTATGCTGGTAGCCATCCGTTAAGTGCTGTTAAACTCTCTCACATCCTCTATTCTGCCACCTGCCACCAGTAATATACCTTACTGGGGACCAGTAGACTATATGTTGCAGAACTAAAACCAACCTTTACACTGCTAGTAGACAAATTGTATTAATAAATACATGAGCAACTCATTTTAAATACATCCAGGAATCCAGGATGCACAGTTGTGTCATATCAAAACCATTGCAGTTAAGAATGAATGCAATATTCAAAATAGCTTATATTTAAAGTTGAATGTTCAAATTCATTAGGAAATTAATAGTATGGTATTTAATAGCAAGAAGAAAAGATGCTATCCTTTGGAATTTTTAATTTAATGAGTTTACATGAGTGGATTTCACTAATGAGTAAACTGTATGTATTATGAGAAGTGAACAGACATTCACTAAACAAATGGCTAGTACATAGTCAAAGGCATTTTATTAAGAGAGTGCAGGTACATACCTGAAGGATCAGTTCTCTCAGCCAGCCCATGTGGCAGCCTTCACATTTTCTTTCACTTTCCTTTTTAAAGCCATGAGGTCTACAGTAAACTTTACAGGTGTTCATGGGTTCTAGGCTTACGCAATGCCAGGAAGAATATTCACACAACGAGCCAAGAAAAGTCACTCAATTATAGTCTATATACTATATTAAGTATAACATGCACTACAATATGCATATGGGTAAAATGCATGTGTATACAAAGTGTAGGCCAACACAAACAAATGTATGGCGCTTGCGCACACAAACTATACTGTGCATACATAAACACCCCAGTGTTGAAGTCTTGTGTAAAATTAGGATGAGCAAGCTTAAAGAATTGATTGTGTTTATTTTCTGAGCATGCACTGTATATGTATACTGTACATGTTTTCATGCATACCTGTCATTCATATAATGTTTCATGATTGTGTAACATGATTCCTATTCAGATGCTCAAAGCTCTTGGTGATCAACCTGTTTCTGTTACCACGGCAGCGGCTATAGAGTGTACATACGGCGTCTTTGTCATGTAAACATTGTGTGCTGGTTTGCCCCCTGTCCCCTTAAGAGCAGCCACAAACTTTACATTAATTTGAATATATTTGCAGTTCAAATGAGCATTTCCCTACCTTTGGAATGGTTCATACATGGAAGCTATGAAGCTGTTCCCACTGCCATCAAGCCAAACAAATGCATCATTGTTGTATGGGCCATATAGTATCCCAATTTTACACCTATAATCTACATGTTGTGCCATCTCCATAGCAACATGTATTATACATGTTATATACGGCCCTCTCATGTGTCTAGCTGTAGTTACAAGATAGTGACCTATAATCAGCTAGTTCCTGCTTGCATGCTGATTCATTGTACAATACCATAATGAATAGTAACAAGTAGTACTAACAACACCCACCCATTGTTCATTGAGATTACAGCAACAATCTTTCAGTCTTTTTCATATCAAAGAATGTATTTAGCTTCAATTCATCACTGACTCAGTGTATATGTTAATGTTTCAACCTCTTTCTTCCTGATGAAAGCGTTTATATTTGCACATATAATCTAAACGGCCAGTTACTTTACTCTTTGGCATTTACGGATATGTAGGCCTAATCCACTGTGTTCAATTAATGGGAGTGCAAATATGTTGAAAATCGCAACCTCTTCTTGTGAAATAAACTGATGGTTGGCGAAGAGGAAATTGAATCAACTGTTTGGGTCAGGTTCCTTCCTCTCCCTTTAGAACATGGACATACACGGGAGCGCGCACACACACATTTTATCTCCCACAATCATCCCCCACGCCACTCTTCTCCCTCTTTCCATTCAATGACACGCTCACATGCACGCAATATTTAGCTCACATCCAGGTTGACTGCTATACAGCCTTCTTGGTTTCCGGCCACATGAATGGAGGAAATAGGGACAGGGAAGTTCCGCGCTACTCAATATGAAACAGAGAGAGATATAGCGCGACAGCAAGCGCTTACCAAGGACGTGGAATGGTTACTTTGAAACGTTTGAGGGCACGCCCCCTGCAGTAGCCTATACGGGGCCTCATATAGCCTACTGATAAGACACACAGACAGCCTGTCGGTACGACACTTGTCCGGAATATATTTCCATTAGGCTACTGTTCTGTCACTGTGAGTTTGTTAAATTGTAGCGTAGGCTAATTGTGATGGCAAGCATACCGTCAAGGTGGTGTACTTCTAAGATATCCGTTGTAAGTCTTGTCATTATTATGTTATATATATATATATATATATATATATATGGAAGTTGAAGACAGGGCTGTTATCTCTTTTGACACCTCATACTTCCTTGAACTGTGAACAAACCGCCCATTACGCTGCAGTCCAGACAAAAGTTCTATCTCGAAATGTTTCCAATTCTCACACTGCACATTTGACATGTTTCTGTGATGCAATTATTTGCACAAAATCAGTATAAAGAGTGCCCAGTGTATCCAAGTAGGCTAACTATTCTCATTTCACCCGTGAAGAGTAAAATTCTGTAAAATTGAGAGGGAAAAAAAATCTATGATTTATGTTTCAAGTCAATTGACAAATATACGAATGCACAGACTTACCCAACATTATTGGTGGTCAGCCACCAACTTCATATTTTCAACGCGGCCAAAGTTTGGCAGGCACAAGAAAAATATTCCTAACATATATTAAGAGGAACGTACAATTTAAATACACACAACTTTTCCCTCCAGTCTTCTCTTATCTGCATAATAGTTCCCCTCAGCAGCACCATTCAAAGCGCGGTACAGTGTCGATTTGCGAGACTTGGAGTGCATCACTTTATGAACTCGGTCACACCCACTCGGTGAGCTGACACGGCTGACACCCATAACCTACTCTTCCTGCCTCATGAATGGGCTCAAATATGTAACAGATAGTAGCCTGCACGTCTGCGTATGACTGTTTAACATGTAGACAACAGTGTATCGTCATACTAAGGAGTCAAATAGGATAAGAGAGAAAAAAAGAGGGGGGGGGGGGTCCGTACAGTATGGCTAAACGAGCCAAGAATGTCACTCAAATGCACAAGCTCTCTCGAGTAGGCTACGCGCACGCTCCGTTTGCAATGTCAACCTTGTCAATGGGTTGTGTGCACTCGTTATTTGACCTGCTTCTGCCAAATAAGACAAATTTAAAGTAGACCTACATTTTCAGTGGTTCCTTGAATGGTTAATGATCCTGGTAAGGTCTATTTTAGGAATATTTTTGATTCACATAGGCTACTGTTATAGGATCTGTATTTAAGTTAAAGGAAGATGTTAACAGTCAACCTATAATTGTAGCCGACATGAAGTTGGGAAATCTGAGATCTGCTGCAACTAACCAACTAGTAGCTAGGGCAATGCCTTGCTCAATGGCACCCTGTTGGCAGCTATTCAAAAGGAAAAGTGTTTACTTTCAAATCTTATACTAGTTCCACATAGCCTACAGTGTAGTTAAGAACTATCTAAATTTTCCTGTGTGGGGAAAAATACAGTACAGAAAGAAATTGAAATAAATTGAAATCAGCCTTATTTCTGTCAATGCCAAGTCAGTGATTCCCTGTATTTATATGATATCTGGACATGATTGCAGGCTAGGGGTTGAAATGCAGGCAACGTATTTACACAAACAGCATCTTTGCAAGTAGAGCCCTGTAATCACAGATAATAGAAACTTCAACCAAGAACCAACGGTATGTATTGATATGTGTGGTTTTATCCAGTCAGGGATTCTGTAGAAAGCCTGTTGATATTTGATCTCAAAAACAAACGCCTCTCCCTTCAATGCCATTGGGTGCTCCCTCAGAAGCTCCACCCCTCACATTAAACACACATGACCAAGGCTAGGATGGTGTTGTTTGTTTGTGTTCCCATTTAGAGGACCAGGGCTGTGTATAAACACTGTGAGGATATAGTCACTGAATTTGACAACACGTATACCTGACCCCACCTGTAAGTATCCATGTGCAATAAATGGTGCAGGCCTGTTTAAAACAGACAGCCTTGTAGCAATAAGGTCCCCAGGTAGTAACCATGTAGGTACATCATAAACAACTGGGAAGTGGAACACTTTCATTGTTTCATTGAGCAGGCCATTTCCAACTGTGGAGTGACACAGAGTCCATCCTCATATTGCAAGCTCCCATGTCATTTGGATGCAAGTATCACTCTGGAACCCCTCAATGCAAAAGCGTTTCTCAACCATGTAGCACACAACTGGGCCAATCAACAGCCAGCTGAAGTTGTTCTCAAGATGATGGCATCAATTAATTGGTCACGTTTTAGCTGATTTTAAACATTCTGATTGGGTAAAATTAAGGTAGGAAGTCCAATCGAACGTAAGTAAGTTTGACTGAAATATACTAGCAATGCCTTTATGACAAACGCTTTTAAATTGAAGGGTTCCAGACAAACTGTAGCTTGCAAAATCAGGATGGTCTAACAAGGCTAATGACACGCAGCTCTATTCAAATAGGATCAATAACACCCAAGTGCTACTGAGCACAGGGCCTCGGAAAATTTAAACCCAATATATATGCTATTTGTTCATGGAAATACAATTAGTGGCAACATAAAGCCAAGGTTACAGAGCAAGGACTACTATGGGGTGTAAATGGTTAAATTCCTACAGGAAGGACAAGGTACCTCCCCATTCAAATAAGCGAGAAGGTATCAATTTCAAAAGCTTGTGAAGTTAAAAAGGTGCACTCCTCTGTGGTGGGAATTACCCTTGTGGTTGAATCCAGGGTTATTCAAACTTTCGTGATTTGAAACTCAGAAAGTGTCACACACTCCACTCTACCCCACCCTCCACAGTTCACAGGATCAGATCTTCTCTACCCCTCCCCTTCAGCCACAGGCATGTTTGGGTTGAAACAAAACTGCACAAATGATCAGGGAAGGACATTCTGGGTTCACTGTAACGCAATCGAGGGGCGTACCTTTCATGTTTGTTTTAATCAATGGTTGGGTCTCTAGTAGGACACCAAAACACAAGGCAAAAAGAAGAGGAGGGTCTCCATGGATGTTTCTGCCACTCAAGGGTCTCCTCATCCCCTGCATTTGTTCCTGGTTCCTAGGCTAGAGTTCCCATCTACCTCTAGCTGAAGGAAGAGTCCATTGTTAACCTACCTGGTCATGAAGCGCTATGACATGCATTGAAATAAATGGGCTTAATGTATTAAATTGGAACGTGAGAAAGAGACGGGAGCCAAAGGGCGTGCTCTGGTCAGCATAGTTGGAGCGCTTGTTGTGGAAACAGACAACAGCCTCTCCCAGGAGGCAAAGCTAAGCTTTCCACAACTTCAACAGATACAGACACATTAAACAATGGACTGTACAGAGGATGTCATTTTCAAAACTTCAGCTCATGACGTGGAAAGTGACACAGAGCACATGCTGGGTTACAACACAATGTTTTAGCCTATTTAATCATTTTAGCCACAGAGGGGAAAATAATTGTGTGGGGTCACCATGATTACAGCAAACAACAGTACATGTATTTTACAGGTGACCACCGTCATGATATGACTATTATGCGTTTATGCGTGCCCTCTCAGCTAAGCATGCCCTTATATCCCCAGGCCTACAGACGTGACATATGGCAACAGATTGCAATAAACCTTAAGCGGAGTCAAAGTGCAGGATCATACGGGCAGAGCAGCGTCGAGGTTTTTTGTTGGAGGAACAAAGTCCACGCAATCCACAATCTTTGAAGTTCACACAGATGCAGGCACACGCCCACACACAGTTCTTGTTGGCTGTGGATGTGTACTGGTTACAGTCCTGTGACATTACTGTGGAATGTTTGTGGAGAGACGTGTTGTCTGGCAAATATAGAGCATATGACTTTGGGTGGAAACCTTTTATCCACCAACAGTCGGCTTCTCTGGTAGAACAGAAGGCAGATTTTCCAAATGAATGCTTAAAAAAAAAAAAAAAAAGTATAATTTTAACAAATTGGCAAATTTGAACGTTTGTAAAATGTGATATAAAAAAGTATGAGGTTTTCACCTACCAGCAGACCTTTGTTTGCAGGAAACCGGATATTTATTTTAGCTAAATAAGCGGAAAGACAGCTAACTGTGAACAAACACCAGGGCATTGGAGGCTTTGCAATAAACCAACTAACTGTGCAGGAAGTATGATTTTGGTTGGGTGGTACGGTGGCCCAGAGGGAAGAAATTGTCAGAAATAAAAGAGCACATAATCACCCCAATATCATACTACTAGTTTAGATTAATCAAGTTACATCACAGTTATTACACATATATGAACATGTTCCATTCTTACATGCAGGATAAATCCCCTCCCTTTCAACAACTGTGCATACTTTATATTAAGACTATCCAAACTGTTTGAGTGCATTATGTCAGTGTCTAGGCTTTGGTTGGGTGTAATGAAGAAATATGTGCACTTTGTGTGTGAAACAAATGAAGTGGTCAAGTTGAACGAAGTATAACAGCCTTTGATCTAGCCTGCCGGGAGCAACACAGGTGGGGCTGACCTTGCTATTGTTTGCCCATACTATCCAGATTACATTATTTAAACTGAGGGAACTACCGTGACCTGATCTTCCCTTTGAGGACTTTATAGTTTTAAAATGAAAATTGAGTTTTCAGCAAAATCTCACCAAACAATGAATCTTAAATGTGAGAGCCAGGCTGCATAAAACACAGGTCTTTTTGAGGCCACGAGATTTCAGTTTAGTTTTGTCACATGATATTGTATGTGCCATTTCCCGAACACAATCATTGTAAATCAGAAGTAAAATACTTGTTCGTTAGAGCAAAATTTGCCACACAGAAAACTTTATAAAAAAAAAATAAATACAAATAAAAAAAAGAACGTGTATATATACCATTACAACCGTTAACTTACCCAGTGATTATATATTAAGATGAAAATAAAGGCAAATTTCCCATAATATCCTAGGTAGACAGGTGATTTGCTGTGACCTTTTTAATAGGCCTATGCTGTGACGTCACGTCATTACGTTCTGTTCTCCCAGCCTGCAGGACTATTTATAAGAGATAAGAATGATGAAGGGTGGCGATCATCTCAGCAACAACCAACAGAAGATGCTTCCTTTGGAGCTATCGAGGTAATTATATATTGTGTAGCAAAACCCATAGAACTATGATTATACGAACATTAACACATAGCCTATTTATGGTTGGCCAGGCTTATAGCTACTATAGGCAACTGTAGGGTTAGCATATTTAGAGTAGACTACATTTTAAAAGAAAATGTAGTCCTGCACATATGAAGAATTTGCTTCAAAGAAGTTTTACAGCTACAATATAGCCCATTATCACAAGTTTGATTTGATTGACTTATTCATGTTTTTTAAGTGTGTTTGTGATGTGATCTTCATGTTCTAAATAAAATACCTAAATGAACTGTAGCATTATTTTATTCTAACAATAGCCTACTACTAATTAGAGTTAAGCCTCTTTACGTATTATCAAACTGCAGTGTGATTGGCTTTAAACATGTCCACATGATTGACTGATACAAAATATCCCAGAATGCAATTATGTGGCAGTAGTGTTCCTCTCGGCAGTCGCATTCCTCTCGCAACGTTCATAGGTCTCTGGTGAGAACTAGGGATGGGAGGATATATTTTCTCTCTTTTCTGGAATTTGGTGTAAATAAACACTCAATATAAATATTTTGTTTAAATGTATAATTTACATTTTCGGGAATATGTAAATTGTACATTAATAATATATCATAAAGGGCTAGTAAATCATTCAAAAAAGCTTGTTTATATTTGAACTATCAAAACAAAAACCAATCTCCCTTCAATGCCACAGGGTGCTTTCTCAGAAGCTCTGCCCCACATCTTGGAAACACATTGACAAGGCTGGGATATTGCTGTTGTGTGTGGTCTGCACCACTATGTCCAAATTACAGTCTGGGCTGTTTAGAAACATCAGACTATTTTCTCATCAAGCAAAGTACAGGCAGCTAGCGGACTGCAAGGAACTATTTTGCAAATTTGACAGCCACTGAATTATCTTACAATGGTTTACTATACCTGTAGTTATGCGTGAATATCCCCAAAGGGATATTTGAAAAGGCTATCTAGCTCACTAGCCTATATTGATCTTATTATATTTATATTCCCAGCCAATCACCGCCATGGCTGAATGCTTGGCATGCCTAATGTATCTCCCATAAAAACATGACATTGGATATGTGGAAATACTATGGATTCCAAACAAAGAAACAAAAGCTATAAAAAAATTGTCCTATGATGCTATACACAATGTGCTTCTTAGAATGTACGATTCAGTATGTTTAATAGCATTTTAAGAATATTTTTATGGTATTTTGACTGGGATAATATTGCGAATTGCAATACTTGCCGCATAGTGGCATTCAACTTTCATATGTTCCCATGTGAGAACAAAACATGTCAACATTCTGCAGTATGAAACCTTGCTTCGAACTGACAGATGAGTATATGTTCTAGTTGTATGTCTAGGGTGTGACGCCCTGTTTAGTAGGATGTTTTCCATTTGCTCTGGAATGTTCTAAGAACTCCTCTAAGGCACAGAGCATTCCGTTGGCTAACAGCTTGCAGCCCACGTAGCAGACAATTTCCGGATATTAAGCCCGCACACACACCATTGAGAAATTTTAACACCGCCATCCAAAATTCTTATATGTAGCATGCACAAGCATGTACTGTAGAACAGACTCCTGGACATTCATGGTGATAATAACAGGACAGACAAGTTATGCAAACCTTTTACAAAGGTTTATTTACCATCAAATACTGGAGAACTCGAAAGCAATGCACCTACATCAAAATGATCCAACATAAGTTTGTTATAGTGTGAACAAGTCTGAATAGTGAATGTTTGTACTGTACTGTAGTTGGATATACTGTATTAGATAACTGCTTAATCAGGAGGGAATTCAACTGATCTAATTTCATTGGTATGTCATTTGTCCATTTAATATCATGGTTATCTTATTTAAAAACACGTTATATTTATGTCATAAGTATTACACAGAACTACAATATTATACAGTATACTGTGTAAATGTATGGGTACCAGTTGTATGTTTGGTTTACACAAAACCCAGATAACTTTAAAGCACTAGATTTTTTCTAGTTTTGAATGTGTGTCAAAGTTATTTGAGAATGCATACTCTGAGTAGAGATTTTGCCTTCTTAGACATGGTTGAAGTAGTTTCTCAGAAATAAGAGTAGAATTTTAAAATGTAAAAATAGTTTACTGTTATCAGGTAGTATACTAGAGGATTTTTTTCCTAGCACCAAGCTCATTGATTTATTTTGAAGTAAGGAAGCAAAAGAGATTAATATTGATTTAAATGCTCAGACCAAAGTAATAGTAACATTTAGTATAGTAACAGTAACAAAATTTATGGTGAGGTTCTTACATTTATAGCAACTGTTTATTTTAGATATGTTAATGTCATTTATACTGCAATTTATCTCAGATTGAACTAATACAATGCTTTAGCACACTTCCCATTTATAAAAGCCTTCCCATATATATTCAGCTTGTTATACCCGAATAAAAGTTCCTCAAGTTTATATATCAAGAATCATTCTCTAGAATCACTGACTCCACCTTTAAACCGCAGGTTCTGAAGAGACATTTGGGGTGTAGGAGGCCACGTGAGGCCTGAACAAGTCTTATGTTCGTAAGTATTTAGCACGGTGAAGAAATTTACTGTAAACTAAAACAAACGTTATATTTCCACTGAGAATGAATGGCTACAGTAGGTCTTATTTAGAATAAATAGGATTCAAAATGGATGGACTTTGGGTCCACAAGATCACCCTTCATCAATGAACCAACCTATTCTAAACGTTTAACTGCTATTATCTTTTCATGTTGACAAAAGACAAATGTAAGAATTGTATAAATTAAACCATTTTCAAATTGCATGAAATTCATCTTTATTTTTATTAAACACCTCAGGTATGTCAAATTGCTATCTTCAAAGTCACATACTGTATATACAGGAGAATTAACAAAACAACAACGTCAAGTGAAACCAATCACTTATGTGCTTCTTGATTAGCTGGCTGGCAGAACATCGTCAGCAACCGAAGTCTAATTGAGACTTCTAGGTAAGGCTACTGTATATTCAAAATGTTTGTCTACCATATGTAGACATGTACAGCTCTAACATCTTGCAACGTATAGCTTTTTAGCCATGCATTAAGCATTGTTGTGGCAATAGCAACTTCACAAACCCAAAGCCCAGTGGATTACAACCTTGCAGTAATGCTGATAATGACCACAGTTTCCTGTTCTGTCAGTCAGCACAGCAAAAATGAGTAAACTTTTGAGTGATTGAGCCTACAGTAAAATGGCAGTTCATTTCGTGTTTTTTTTTTATTCTTGCATTTCCCGTTGATTAAAAAGGAAGAACCAATATATCCAAATAGTTCCTCCAAATAGAGGAGCAGCACTAGTGCAGGAAGATAGAGGCTACACATCGTACCTGTTGCAAGACATGCCATTGATGCTGAAGCTAGCCATTATCTAGCCATGCAGGCCAACTGGCTGCCTCACTGATATGTAGCTTCTAGTGGTATGGACGTCTGGGGTCAGTATGCAGGCTGGTGGAACCCCGCCGGGTTGGGTGGTCCACATGGAGCGGCCTGCAACACAGTAGCCAGTCTCAGGAGGTCTCTGAGGGGAATGCCCAGCTGACTGCAGGTCAGCAATACATCTGGGAAGGATCCACTTCCTACAGCCAAGAAGACATCAGACAAGGTAAAACAACATTTAGTCACCCTTGAACATGGACATAAATAAAGCACTAGATATATATTTATACAAGCTACTATATATAGCACACCTAGGGATGATGCAATAATGATATGACAGGATACACTGTACGAGGTTAATGATTAACATTTATTTTTTTTAAACACATTGAAACACATGAACAAACTGTTCTGGATATGGTTGGATAATATTAGCCAACAACCTCTTTGATTAAAGCAAGGGACCATCAACCCAGGGTGGGGGGTTCCATTCCCCATGCAGCCCAATAGCTAGAACTAGTAGACACTGGCATTGTAAACGTACATGGACCTTTAATATTTGTATTCTTAATAGGGGCGGGTAAAAAAAAAATCCATACGGCATAGTATCTCAACATTTCCCATGGCGATACTGTATCGATACACGACGCCAAGTATCGCAATAATTATTATTATAATTTTTTCCCATTATATAAATTGCACATGAGAATTTGACAATCACATTTTGCAGCAATACAATTTATGTGAGATGAACAAACCGATGTTGACAGATTTCCTTTGGGGACATAATTTGAATTTGGAAAAAGTAATCAATTGCGAAATATCGCAATATTTAAAAAATTGCAATATCTCATCGTTAAGTATCGTGATAATATCGTATCGAGAGGCCTCTGGTGATTTCTTATCCCTAACAGTTGTTTAACAAAACCACATGACTGTGCGTGATTGGGTTTACATAAAGCTATGGCCTTCTATAGTTTTGTTTACATGTACCCTACTGTAACATTTTTATTGGAATCAATTTAAATAGGGATGTACCAAGATCTCGCAATATTAAACAACATGTGTATTTGTAGCTTTAAATTAAGTAATAGGATTGATCTGTGATGAGACACATCAGTGAGGCTCAGCGCTGAGGTGCATACACTTTAAAGCGTGATATTTCTCATCGAGGAGAAAAGCTGTCAAGACTGCTAAAAACCAAGAACCTTTGCAATGAGGCTAATCACAATTAGCAATTCTTAGCTTTTAACTTAGATTTGTAAATACAGTATTACTGTGTATGTGTACCTTACTTGTTAACTTGATTCAGCCTTGTTTATTAGACTATGTAACAATATCATATTACCCTACACCAGCTGTGTAATTGGCTCTGTAGCATAGCCTATTAACAATTCAGTGTAGGCCTACTGTGTAGACAATGTAAAGCCTAGTTTCTACATATAATTCTGTATATTTGTTCTATTATAAAACAACTGTTTCTACCACTACGATTTAACTATTTAATGCTGACTATGTAGCCATACTGTAGGTATTTTACATATAGTATATTCTATTAACTTGGGAGTGTCTGTGTGTTTTCTCTGCTTGTCGCTTTATCTATTGTTTTTGGTACTGACCCATGCCAAGGACATGTTACCGTGGCAACTACCACGTGACTAAACTAACAGTATATAGACAGAGATATGGATTGAGAGACGCAGAGGAAGATATATTTCAGTAGATGACGGTTAACATCAAGTGGTATGAATATTGAAACCATCTAAAAGAGACATTACTCATAATAACTGCTACTGAAATAAACATCTAGCACTTACTCCACTGGATTCACTGTCTATTAATTATAAATTAACTGTGCAAATCTACATGGAACAACCTTTAGCATATCTGCTAAAAACAGGTGGAATATAACACTCCTAATGTCCAATTGAGCCATACTACATAGAGCGCTGTAAGAAAATAGTGCCGTATACACCAGCATTTTGTGACTTTCAGTCATATATTTAGTCATTGAAGATTTCTTAAAAATAGTGTTAAAATCTCATCTCGTTCTCATGAACCCAATATCATCTTGTCTCCTGATCGAAGTTAATCGTCACACCCTTAAAGTTTTGTGAATGCTAAAATTATTTGAGACAGATCATAATAGATTAAGTTTGTAAACAGGTAACTCAAAATCTTTGGATTTAATCGGAAGTATTTAATTGGGAATTACTATTTTTTTCCATGTAAAGCCATCTTATACAGTATGTGTGCCATACCCTCCTGCTGCACGTGCATGTTCCTGGGGCAGGGGACAGAGCGATACACCAGGAAACAGGCCAACATGGCAGACTGGGCGTCCTTGGTTAGTGCCTCACCGCTCATGTAGGCCCTCAACACAGAGCTGTTGTCTGCAGAACACAAAGACAGGGATACAGTAGAGACCTCAGTGGACCTCAGGCCTGTTCCTGGGGACCCACTGCCTTGCATGTTGGATTTGTCTCCCAACACACCTGATTCACATGAATGGGTCGTTATCAATCTCTGCAGAAGCCTGATAACGACCATTCATGTGAATCAGGTGTGTTGGAGCAGAGGGACATCTATATCATGAAGGACAGTGGGTCCCCAGGACCAGGGTTGGGATTCACTGTTGTATATTATAGTATACATTATAGTATTGTCAGCTATATAGTATTGTCAGTTGTGAAAACAGTAAAGCAGGTCTCATTTCAGAGTGTGAAGCTGTAGAATTACTCTTTGATAACAGAGGATTCTGATTGTATAGAAACATAATTTAATTAGAGACTTACTATACATTTTTGTGATGGAAGGAAATACATCTGATAATTTTTAGGAAATATTTCACACACAAACCCAGAACACTTAACTGGTTGTTATGGTTTAAGCATCAAGGGAAAACACGAGTCTAATGTAAAAAGGCCACATGAATGTGGAAATTATGGCCTGTTTTTAGTGTACACACGATCACACCGGGATCACACGGTCTCATATTTTCCCACGCCTTGCAGTATGGGCGTGAGTGAATTACTGCGTGAGAATGACAAAGAGAAAACGTCAGCAACTGGGCATATAAGACTAAAATTAACCAGTGAAAGAGCGAGAGGTGAGAGGTGAGTTTGTGTGTACATAACATGTAGTGTTACGCCCTACAGACAAGTTAAAACTCATAACATTCACCCCCACACAGGTTTCTCACAGAGATATTGGATTACTCATTAATCCTTTCAAATGGGATACAATTGCTCTGCGGGATAGATATTTGTCACACGAATGCTCTTTATGCTAATATTCTGGTGCACCTCAGAAATGGGCGATTACACCTGATTTTGAAATGCTGCTTAGGGTAACTTGGCAAACTAGCAGCCACTATGGTCACAAGATACAATTGCCCTTGTATATTTAATAACTACTGTATGTTAATGTTGTACATTCTACAGTTTTATCTCTTCAGAAACAATGTCTACGTCTATGGGTTAGGGTTACACAGTAATGGTCTATGGCGACCAGGCATCGGCATAGTGTGTTACTGTGGCTAAACCGCCGACCCATCCAGCTAAGCTAGCCGTACAACCAAGCACCCTCACCGCTAAGCCACTGGTCCAGGGCCACGTCGGCCGTGTTCTTCATGACCGGCAGGAACTCGGAGCTAAGCAGGGCCCCTCTGCTCTGTGCACTGTGGCAGGGGACGGGCCCCCGCAGCACCCTGTTCTCACACAGCTCCAGCACCAGACGCATCTGCCACACAGGGAAGGTCTGGGACAGGCCTCCCTGCTGCAGAGAACGCACTGCCTGCCAGAGGGAGAGAACCAGGTTAGCAGTAGTGGTGGAACGGATCGTGGTTGATCCGTGACCTGTACGGGCCACTCCCCACGGTTCGGAACGCACGTGAACCACAGATTAGTATTTTCACTGTTATTTTGGTATTTGCTATTTATCTTGGTTAATAATGTTCAAGCAAGACATAAAAATGTCTCTTTCCAGCGAATCTAATAATTATACCATGATTGTCAAAGGGAGACAGCCTGTGCACGTAGGATATGGCGTTTGATCGACCTCATCATTACCTGGTCAATTGCAATGTAGGTGGGTAGCATGTCCGGGTTTTCCTGAGTCACACATTCATACAGCATGGCTGAGAACAAGGCCACTGTGTCTTCTTTCTACACATAAACAAAGATTCTTTGTATAGACCAGAATAACAGATCACAGGCAACATCAGAAATTAAACGACATCTAGCAAATTAATGTAAAGAATCCCTAAGAAGGGTGTTAATATACATGAAACACAGACAATGACATTATTATTAGTAGTATGGGTGTAATGGTACATGTAATTATATCAAACCATTTTGGTACAGACGGTTCTGTGCAAGATAGCATAATGCGGAACCAAAATTCAGAAGCGCAAGTTTCACACGGAGCCTTTAAGCTGTAACCCTTGGCTCAAATTTGACCCACCTGTCATGCTTTCAAAACAGCTGTGTGGTGAAAATGTTGAGTGTTGGATCAGAAAAGTATGGTGTGTCAGTGTTGTTCTACTGAACATCAAAGACCATTGCACAATGCACGCGAAACTAAAGTTGAAGAATTATTTCTCTGCATTTGGACTTCCATGCACACAGATTACCAATGGATTTTACCTGTCCCGCACTAGTTAATGTAAGTAACTAGCTCATAATAAATGTTGCATTGCTGTAACGTGTGGGGGTGAGAGTGCATATACCCTCCTCCACACAGGTGCACAGTAACAATAATGGTGTTAAGTTTGTATGTGTGTGTGTGTGTGTGTGTGTGTGTACAAAGCAAGAATTAATGGAAGGGGGCGGCTCCCCATGTTGCAACCGCATCGTGCAGTATAAACATAATATTAGGCATTATTTAGGACAGTTATGTAGAATTATGATTAATATATAACGAAGTCATGTGAGCAACAAAGTTATGAATACAACATAACAATTGGATCAATGAAATTCGTCTAATAAAACGTATGTATAGTATATTTCCGCCCCTACAATATACTGTTATTACATGGTATGGTACGTTCTGAGAAAGAAAAAAAAAAAAGAAAATCAAACGTGAGGTTATATATATGCATTAAGCGTATAGGGTATTTGTGTAAAAACACCAATGTAACGAAAATATACCGAATCGTGGCATATGAACCGTGGTGTTACACCCCTAATTATTAGTCACTGATCTAAATTTTTTTTAATAAAAAATACAAATCTAACATTTTCACAAATGTGAAAATAAAAAACAAAAAGAAAGATAATTGTTGACCTCCATCAAGTTGGCACCCCATATGATAAGAATGTGAGTTACGTAAACGTATTTTGATTTGTTTCTACACACAACATTTTTTTTGTGTACAAACCATCCATCCATCCATCCTCATCCGCTTATCCAGAGTCGGGTCGCGGGGGCAGCAGCTCCAGCAGGGGACCCCA
>JAODTR010054617.1:0-17648 GCA_025399935.1 Amblyopsis rosae
CTGGTGATTGAGAGCCGGGAGGAATGCGTAGCGCCGATGACGTGGAAGGTTGAACCTCAGGTGTGGAGAGAGATTCCACGGATGAATGAGATCTGTGGCCAGGCGGTGAACTGCGTGCTCGTGCACGGGGCGCGGACATGACACCTTGCTAATTTGCACATTATGTAATTCAATATTATGAGCTACAGACCTGTATTCTCTTTATAATATAGTAGTCGTTTTAATGCTTGTAATTCTCCTGTAACCTGTATAGAGATTGGCTCTGTTCCCTGTAAACCACTTAATGGCTAACTCTGTATTGACAGGTGGCAAAGCATCAGGGTCATTGGGCAGTGGGAGCCGTAAAAGGCTCCATCGTCGACCTGGCTACATGAGAGGAGAGGCGGTCAGGGCACAGAGCCCTATTGCTGGGCAGGAGGAGGGCCAGACCAACGGCATTCAACACGGAGAGCCTCGCTGTCTCGGAACAGAGCGCCAGAGTGACATCACTAAGCCACCTAATGCTGTCAGGAGTCAGGCACAAGTATCCTCACTGAACCAGCGCCAGCCGGCCACAGACACATACACACATCACTCCCGGAAGAGTTTCCACCCCTCCTCTCCTACCCTTTCTGTTCCACCTGGGAATATGAATGATGTAACTAATACACAGTGCACTGAAGGCTGGTCCCCAACACCAGGGGGCGATCTTGTGTCCAGCCTGGGTCCAGCTGAGTCGAGACTGACCCCTCTGCGCGACTCCTTTAACTCCAGCTTCAGTTTCATCCAACAGTCACTGAGGAAAGACACTGCAGCTCACCCAGAACCAGAACCCTTAGACCATTTAACCCCAGTCTGTGTTTCAGCTGGGCTATTAGAGGCTGAACACGTTCTTGTCCTGTCCACCGATGCACTGCAGACTAAACCACCAACCTTGTCCTCTGGGAAAACTGTCCCAAAGCATTTGACTCCTGTCCAATCCCAGACCGCACCAGCCCAAGCCAGCCAATCAGACCGAGAGGAGCTATATTTAGGTGACAAGTTTTGGCGGGAACGTCAGTGGGGTGGCAGGGAGGTCACATCTGACACCCCTGATTGTGACTCCTCTTCTCTAGACACAGAGTTCCCCTCCTCTCTTTCTGTGGACTCAGATACAGCCTCTGCCTCCTCTGTCACCTCTGGCTATGAAAGCACTACCCCTTCCTCTGACCAAGGTTGGGATAATCTAGTGAAGAAGTATGACGGTGTCTTGCAGTCCTGCCTGCAGAACAATCGCACAAACACCAAGGTGAACCCCTTCCCGGTCTATATAATGTCATCTGAACGTAACTGTGTAAAGTAATTCTGTTATTCATTTGCTGTGAACCTGTAACCTGGTGTCACTGCCATTACACAATGTTTCCATGCCCTCTGGACTCTTCTTAGCTCATGCTATTTTTTATCTGCCCATCTTAATACCACACAGATTGAGTCCATGATGTTGAAGCTTCAGAGACTCCAGCAGAAAGCCATTTTTGATGATGACTATGACACAGGTGAGCTTGAGGATTTCTGAGTTGGGTTGAGTTGAACTAGTCTGAATAATATGTTTCAGGTTGTTAGTATGTGTTTCATGTATGGGAAGTAGGTGTCTGGATTTGAGGTTTTTTTGTGGTCGAATTTTACATAACAAATGTTCAGACTTTCAATTCAAGCTCTAGAATATTGTTTCGATTCGGTGCTTAATTCATTTGTAATAAGTAAGTGTTAAGGTGGGATTTTGAGTGCCTGCCAAAGAAGCTTAGCATTATGACAATTGGATCTGATGAAAACCTGTACCATTTTACTGACCATGACACAGTTTCTGAAACTTAAATTCAGCGTGACCTGTATGCATGTAAATTTTTTATAACCTCAACGGAACAATTAAATAAACTCTTAAGATTAGGTTATATGGGTTGACTCTATCTATCATTTGTATATTAGAGTGGAGCTAAACCCAGATATTATGAGGATGATGGGTTCTGTTTGATCCATGATAATATGGGTATGCTGTTTTTGTTTTTTAATTCACAGAAAATGAATATGCAAAATGAATTTGTACTTTATGTCAAACTGAATTAATGCCAATTCTATTACCTTCAGTCCACTGAAGACCCGAATATTATTTCTGGGAAGCTGGAGCACACTGTCTCCTGGAACGCTGTTTATTTGAAAAGTTCTGTGTCCTGACCCATTTCTGTGGCCTTGTGACAAAAATAAATAACCAACATCTGCTGTTGCTCTGTTTAAGACCTTGAACTATTTAGTTGTCATGTTAGTACATTTCACCCAGTGACATTTGAACTGGTCGGCTGGACTGAGCTACCGTAGTGTTAAATGAAGATATAGAAAGAGAGACTGTACCATATTAACACAGAAATATATTGTGTATGTGTGTGTTTATGTGTGTTTACATTTACAGCCGAGCATTTTGGTAAGAAACTGGAGGAGTTGTCCAGAGAGCAAAGTGCTCTGAAGCTGGGCCTGCCATCCAGGCAGCCTAGTGTGGCTTTGTTCCTCCAGCGTCTCAGACAGGCAATATACAGCGCCCTCCAGAGGGCAGAACAGAACCAGCGCAGGTCAGGCATATACATTATCAGGCACTTGCTTTATCATTGCATGCCTTACAATTTTTTGTGAACAAGGAGTAAAGCATTCTCATGCTTAATCTCATGTCTCTTAATGTGCCATGGTAAATAGACTAGGATTATACATCATTCCTCCTATAAGGCATATATTTCCATGGCTTGATTTGGTTTATTTCCTAGATTTGAAATGTTTGTCTCGTAATCAGAATTGTGCTCTCCCCTCCCCATAACGCTGGGCAGTGTACAGAACAATGAGAGTGACCTCATAAATAGACTTGCTTTGTATCAGGAAGGAAATCAGGTGTGGCTATGGTAGCAAAACAAGACATTCTATCTGTATGCAGCGTAACCCTATTTCTGTATGCTTTATAGTATCATTAAACATACAGTATGCGTCATAGCATCATGAAGCATTTAAATAGGGTTGAGCTACATACAGACGTACTGTGTGTAGTTAGTTATACAATACAGCCATTTAAAGATGCAGGCTACTGAAATGTACAGTACATATAATACCAATGTAATTGTACACATCCTTTTGTGTACAATTACATTGTGATTATGTTGCCATTGAATTGTTGTTGGGGTGTTACAGGGATGGTATAGAGCCTGACGCAGGTCACCATTCGGAACACTGTGGGCACAGTCCGTTGACTAGAAGAGATCGGTTAATGCAAGAGAAGTTGCTGGTAGAGGTAACTGTGTATACTGTATAAACACTTGATTTAAGCAGGCAGGTCAATCAACAACAATTTAACATTTTATTTTCAAAATGGCGGCTGCTAATAAAGCAAGAATCAATGTTTTTCAAAGTTATTGAGCCAGGGGCTCCAAAACACTACTACTACATTACATCTTGTATGTCATGAGCTTCTAAAAGGCTCCGGGTGATCTGTCAGGTTTGCTGTACACCTGTGCAGGCAGAGATAGCAGAGCTGCAGAGGAGGCTGGCTGAGCTGAGAGACCGCAGCCACAGCTTGGAGCAGCAGCTCCACCAGGAAGACCAGCATGTAGAGACTGAGGACCTGGAGAGCTCTGTGCTGAGGAGCTGCTCTGTGGCCCAGCTCCGTGACATGAGTCGAGCCCTGCACCACCTGGTCACCTGTGAGAACCGCACGCAGATAGTGGTCTCTCCCTCGGCCTCCTTGCTCAGGTTAGCATCAGCTACGCTGCTCTCAAGCTCTTACCGCTGAACGTCTATAGCTGCAGTACTGTCTATCGCCACATGGGGATGCTAAAGAACCTTGAGTTGAACTGGTAGAACAGTGGGAGTTACTGTAAATTTGTATTGTTTCCGTTATCCCTGTAAATTATATTTTTACATATTGATTTGACTGCTTGTATGTATTATAATTTGTCATATACAACTCAGTTGATGCTCCTATTGATAATAACTCTTCTGAAATTTAAAATCTTTCCCCGGTTCATGTAATTACCTTCACAACATGAAAACATGTCAGCTTCATATTTCTTTCCAAATACCTTTGTAAAGATCTGCATGAAAGCTGGACCTGGTTTCGTTATTTATACCCATAACACCAGCAGCTTATGCATGTAACAGCCAATGTGTATTTCTTTTGTCTTTTTTTGATATATATATATATATATATATTTACAATATGTAGGTGTCATCCATTTAAAATGTATAAAGACATATTCAAGTGGTTATTTGCAGAGATAGTGCACAGAGCAGTGGCAATCCATTTTTGCCTTTCAATTCTTTAATCCTTGCCTCCTCCGTGGCCTCAATCGTCTTCCTTCACACCTGCTTGAACCTGTTTGGAATTTTAATGAATTTTTCACAGATGCAAATTAATACTTTGCATCATATCATCTGAAGTTAATAGCTTGTGAGCGGCCACTATGGGAAGCATCTCTGTGTTACTGGTTAGAGAGACATGTAAATTGTACTTATCACCTTCTCAGCTGCTTGACCTACCATCTGTGGTATAATTTGATATCTGACACGTCGTCACCCAAACTAAAGCGCAGCGTCGAGGCTTTCTGATTGAAATTGCGGTCTGCGATTGAATATTAGACTGCACATGTACTGGTGTGGTGATTTAGGTCACCCTCATGGCCGTGTGACAGAAACACTGCCAAAGAAGTTTGAGACAGATCAGGGTGCAACTCTTCCTCAGGTGATCTCTGTTAGAACAAAGCAGTTCTCTGATGCTTCCAATGCAGAATGTTCTTAAGGACAAAATAACACTGGTTTTATATGACATCAACGAGGCATAACGATTGTACTGATGTGAGGCTTTCAAGGTGACTGTGTTGCAGACTGTGAAGGATTTCATGCTCCATTTTGCCATTAACTAATGAAGTTATGTTTGAATTACATGTAATAATGTAACCTTTATGCTGCGTCCTGTTTACATGTAATTGCATTCTTTCACACCTATCACACCAATATTACCATTTTATGCCAAATTTGTGGATTTGTAAACATATGTTTTATACTATAGTTCCTCTTAAATAAATATTTGTTTATGGTTTTGATATAATTTACCAAATGATATCTGGCAAATTATATAGCCGTAAAATAGCTTATGAATGCGTTACGTTGACCGGCCACACACCATTATTTTAGTGTACTCAAATTTTGTGAAAATATAGCCTACATTTTTGTTGCAAATTGCATAACAGTATCGTAACATGTTAGCATTCTATCTTCCAGACTCCAGGAGCAGGACAAGGCTTTGAATCTGTCTATCAAAGAAGCTACCGCCAAAGTAAGATCACCTTAACCTGACCGTGATCCACGATATGCAAACTCAGCTCTGCTTTTTTGCTTGCCATAATGGCTGGATGTTTTATGAATATGTAATGATGTGTGTTGTCGTGTCAACACAGACAGCAAGCGACAGTCTGCAGTGCATTAATTATGCATGCAAGTCAGATGATGCAGTCTAGTATGTGTCTGCGTTGCTATTGGCTGTGTGCTGGCAGTGGAAGGGCAGTGTCTCTTTGTCTACTCTCTCTGAGCTTTGCTAGCTCTACCCTGGGCAGCTCTGTGCAAATACGTATGGCGCCGTTGGCGAGAAGCAAGCGCAGGGGGGACATTGCTAGGAGCTCTGAACGTGTGAGACTGTGCTGGCCACTTAGCACACGACCAGCTAGCTCGCACGCTGAGACGTTGGACGTTGTTATACCTGTGAGGTTATGTTATGTAAACATGTTGACGTGTCGGGAGTTTTATCGAATTTACTCGAATAGCGGGCTGGTCATGTGACTTAATTTCCTCTGTAAAAGGTCAACACTTATTTGCATTATAATAAATAATAATATAACAATTGAAGTAATGCAGGGAAAGAGGTAATAAACATTTAAAAGCTATTTGAATATGTGTTCACACACTATAATGTACATTTAAGAATGTGACCGTAAGCAATAATGGTCCACTGTGGGCATCTTCATAATAACAAATAGTTCATCTTTGAATGTAGTAATGTACAGTAACTGGGCAGCACAATAGTTTCCTTGACAAATATGCAGTACATACAGAAGAAGATAGCCCGGAGCTGTGTGAGCATCACAAAATAACCGCTTTAGCTGTGATAGCCTGCGGCTTTCACACAGAACAGAGTGTGTGAGTGAGTGCGTGTGCGTGTGCGTGTGCGTGCGTGTGCGTGTGTGTGTACATCTGCACTGCCTTCTCTCCTTAGAGAGGCTATTGATACAACATAGCTAACTGCGGTATTGTTCCTATAGCCAGTGTATTGTCAATGTATATCCTGTGTGCATCTGGCCATCTGTGTGTCCTTATGCATGTATTGTCTGTCGGCAGGGGAGGGGGTTTCCTGCCTGTCGAGGCTAGGGATTCACCTCTCACTGATCTCTAGTGAGATGCGACAGCACGACAAATCTGTCAGAAGTGTTGTAGGCTGAGAGGGAGGGAGAGAGAAAGGGAAGAGGCTCAGTAGGAGAGGTGGCTACAAAGTTAGTGTGCCCTCTAGAAGCCGATCATGATCACACTTATGGAGCCCATGTCCGACTTCAGGAGAAAAAAAAACAATCTAATATTTCTTCTGTTATTTAAGATGAAATATAAGAGTTTTTCCTTAGAGTGACACCTACATTGACTAAAGTGAATGTACAACTATTTTCTCGGGTGAAAGTACAACTATTTTCACGTGACTCTCGGGATGTTGCGCTACTCTTCTGAAAGACTCACCTGTTTGACTCGCCGCTTTCAAAACGAAGCATAGATCTTTGTCAGATTTCAAGGAGAGGTTCCAGAATATTCTGCATCAAACCTCTCTGTCAGAGGAGAAATGTTTCCCTCAGTTCAATTCAAAGGGAATACAGCACAGGAGGAACACAGTTTTAAAGGGCAGAGACGGGGTTAGAGAGGCTGTATCTAAAGCCACCAACCCCTCAATGTGATGCCGACATTGGGGGACAGCACAACCCTGTCAGGCCTGCAGCATTCAGAGCTTCTTTCCTCCCTGACATTATTATTATTTGTACTAGTATTAGTATTACTAGTGTCTTATTTCCCAGTCTGGCCATATGAAAGGAGAAGCTGGCTTTCTTCCTAAAGGTTATGGGCAAGGTAGCAACATCAGCGCACGTGTGTGCGTGTGTGTGTGTGTGTGTGTGTGTGTGTGTGTGTGTATTCAAAGCAGAGGGAGCAATGAAGGACGGAAATTAATTCATAATAATAATACCGTCTGAGAATGAGTGCAGCGAGGGGGGGGGGGCTTGGTGCTGAAAGAGTTTCCCTTCACTTCCAGTGAGCTAACCCCCATCTCCCTTCTCCCTCTCTCAGGTGGTCATGAGCCAGAGGCTGGGCGGCAGCCTGCGGAGAAAAGTCAGTGAGACAGAAGCTCAGCTTTTAACGCTGCACGAAGCCAAGCTGGCAGCCATCTCAGGTGTGTCTTCACACCCCACACCTCAACCTCTCCATCCCATCCCAGCCTGACGCACATCCCACATTATTCCCTCAGCCACAGCGCTCACGTTCCATTAGCGTCAGCTAATTGGGCCATAAAGGACAGAGCGGCTCATTAATAAGACGAGCGCCGCCGTGTCCTCACTTGCCTCACGTGCGTGTGCCCCGGTGCAGGTAATGACTTTGCCAGTGCCAAGGAGCTTAAAGCTGAGATAAAGGCGGCCAACCAGGAGAGAGATCGTCTGGAGGGCCTGGCCAAGAGGCTCCACAGCCTGAGCTCCAGGAACAGCCAGGAATTGGCCAGGATGAAGATGCAGCAGCATCAGCTTAGGCAGGAGCTGGAGCAGAGAGAAGCCCAGCATGGTGAGTCAAGGACTGGATCAGCGCCAGCAGCTCCAATAGACCTTTTTTAGACACAGTGACCTGGTTGTGCTACAGATGAAGGTAACTTTCCTCTTGTCCTGCGTGGATGAATTGAAGTCCCTGTCCACGCAGGTGCTTTGAGTTACTGTGGCCAATTAGACTTGTTCTCTGGGATATCGACATTTTTTAGTATAATGGGTTATTCTACTTTTTACCGACAAATAAACAGATAAATGTGTGAATTAAGATGTTCACTGTTTACAGGCTAGATGGGAAGAATGTTCACTGTACCCCTCATCGGTAAAACCTTCAGGTCATTGTGAAATAGGCTCAAGGAGATAATTAAGGAATGCAAGTAATATGGTTTAAATGACAAGAACTTATGGGAAGAACTAATTGCTTTCATGGGGGATACAGTAATACAGGAAAGTGAGAAAAGTTTGGCAATATTAGATGAAATGCTAAATCCAGAATTGTTTAAGGATGGTTTTCAACCAAATACAGAACAAATTGAAGAGTGTATTAATAACAGAGATACTCTTTCTGCAGTTTCAGTTTTACGACTGCATATGCAGATTTCTAAAAGCACCATTACATTTCTTTATGGATCCAGTATAAAAAACTGGTTCCGTTGAACCTTAAAATTCACCTACGCATTGCCCCAAACGCATTCTTGTAGGAAAGGTATTATGTGTTGTTGGTACCAGTGGTGTCTTTATACCTGCACTTGCTCAGAGATACACTACATGCCTATTGACTATATCTTTCAAATGCCCACTGAAATATGAATCATTGTATGAATCACTCTTTGAAAAAGAAATGCATTGTTGCTGTTGATGATGACTTGAGATATGTTGTCTGCAGGGACTGCATCAAGTGAGTTACCAATAGGATTGGCAGTTGTTAGAATGAGAAGGGCGAGAGGGAATGAGGTTTAGGTTGTGTGAAGAAGCCAATTACCTCCAAGCTAAGACAACGCACACTCACTAGAGACTGTACATCAACACTGGTGTATGCATGCTCTCTCATCTGAGGGAATCTAAATACTGTTTGGGAGAAAAGAAATGTCACACATACTTTTTAGAGAGGGGGGTGGGTTTTAGGGCTGAAACGGGGTAGCTTTTGATTGGTTTAGCCTCCTGGCTCTGGCAGAAAGATAAATGCATCTTGACAGCAGCAGCTGCACTGGTACTCTCCCCAGTCCATCAGTCACAGTAGAAATGTCTAAAAAAGGTCACTTTGCTCTCTTGAGGCTTAGAGACAGCGAAGGAGGGAGGGCAAGGAAGAGGCGGCGAGCCATGCAAAGCATCAGAGACACAGGCTTGGAAAGGGTCTGGTAGCAGTTAGCTAACATCTCATATTCTGATCATTAAGCCCCTTGGTTGCCTCGTTATTGTCCACCCATTGTCCATTGTGTTGAATAGACATTCTGGTGTCACTAGGGGGCAGCCTTTCATTATATACCAGATGTCTTTTCATTTACATAATTAATATAACATATTGCACATGGTACAATAATTGACAGCCACTCTATTTGTTACCATTTGTATTGGATCCATGTATAATTACACAAAGATTTTCTTTGTTTGAGCGACACATTTCTTGTTTAAATGGCTGGAGTGCATTGCCATACACCTACTGAATAGCCAGAGATACTAAGTAACAACCTTCCCTCTTACATGGGCCAACAAACATTGACAAGGCAGAGAATGGCATACTCTACTACGAGGAACCTGTGGATATTTTGGCATGCAGAGATGCTAGCTATACTAAATGGCTGGAACCAGGTGGGCAACCGTAGTCAATGTGGTAAATGGTATAGTTAATCGTTGGTTGCGCCTTGATCAAGTGCTCATGTGGGTGAAACCAATATGGCAGTTTCACAATGTCTGGCTAACACAAAGCAAGGGTCTTATTAAACTGTCAGCCCACTAGATAATAACGGGCTGGCATACACACTATCTGAAAACTGATAGCCCATGAACAGAATTTTAACATTAACCATTACCATTTCATTAGCTGGAGGGCCTTGTTTTCTTTCTTTCTTTTTTTTTTTTTACATATGCTTTACACTGACACACGAGAGTCATCATATAACCAAAAAAAACCTTTGTTCCTTAAAGACCCATTGTCGAGGCATTACTTTCAACACTATACCTTCATGTAGGGTTTAGGAGAGCAGTCTTCCAAGTGTTATTTTTAACAATGTGGGCCCTCACAAGGTCTGTGCAAACGCATTCATTTAAACTCCATAGATACGGCTTATTGAACACCCCAGCTCAATGGAGCGTGAGAGACATTACTTCCCAGATTGCTATTGGCACGAGTGCTAATGAATACCTCACCCGTTATGGCATGAGGTCTAATTCCCTGCTGAGACTATCATTTTTACCCAAGAGAGTTTTCAACTGAGGCTACTTTTACAAATAAATAATTGAGCTGGTGATATTATGAGCTTTTGTAATATTGAAGGCAACATCAGAACACCACACTTTGTCTTGGCTAATGAGTCAATCATTTATTCAAGAATTCTTTGAATAATCTATTTTAAAATGATCTTGGAAATATTTCTTTTGAATTTTAATTGGTGTAGGAAATCTATATGTGACTTTATACTAGTAAATATGAAAAAAACTTCCCCCGTTTGGACAGGGTATTTCCATGTGTATCAAATGCCTACAAGTAACATAATTCCTTTTTTGCCTCCAATTGCGATGACATCCCTCTGGATACTATCACCAAAACATCATAATGTTTGCATGTGAATCTGAAACACCATTGGACAAAGCATGAATCTGGTTATTGTGTTAGCAGTGTGACCCAGGTCTCCTCCCATTGGCCAAATAGTACACATGTTTTTGTATTGTATAAGTATTGTATCTGTGAGGCATACAGTATGTATACAGATTATTCTCATTCAGTAAATGTAATACATTTTCCCCACAATCCTTTTAGGGTTTTACTATGCGTTGAGAGAAAATCTCAATTTGCTTTTGAGTTAAACCGTCGCCTCTCACTTGCCCACAGCGGTCAGCACAATGTCATCCCTGTGCTGTGGTGCATGATGGGAAGGTTTTTATGTTATTTTTGTTCCTCGACAGGTTTTTGTGAGCTTGGCCAGGCCTGTACCTGCCAGGCCAGGGGTTACTTGGTGCCAGAACAAGTGCATATCCAAACACCGTCGCCTCATTTCAACAGATTTATTCATGATTCTGCCTCTCAGGGTGCTTCTGTTGAGAACATGATAGATTATGTGACAGCTCTTCATCTCAGAGGTGTCTAAGTGAGTGAGACCTATATATGGTACTGGCAGGAAGTTTGGGCAGTTTCAATTTTTCCTGTAATACAGCACAGCCGGAAAGCATTCCTTTGTAAAGATGTCGTTTTATAGTGTCCACATTTCATTATGTTTCTATACAGTAACCGCTATAAGATATACTGTAAACTCTTTACTGATAATGTCTTTCTACTTCTACTACTATGACTACTATCCTATATAGTACTACATATGAAAAAATATGAACTGGAGTATACTGTAGTTTCTTTCCTATCTATAGGGAATTTAGCAATTAGCAAATATATTGGTGGAAAATCTATCACTGCTAGCTTTTCAGCAGTTTCCCAGCATATAATAAGACATGGTAAATGGAGCAGGGAATGTGAGCAGGTGATGTGTTGAGAAGGGCTTTGAAATGAATAGCTTTAAGGATGAGGCATTTTGGAAGAGAGCTCCTCTCTGTCGGTCTTTTAGCATTTTCCCAGATTCAGCCAGCAAAATGTAATTTAGCATTCCAGGCAATGTAAGTTTATAGTCTCCTTTTCTAGAAACTCTGTTAGGAGAGACTGATTTCAGACATGGCAACATTGAGTACCCCTTACCATTTTATTTTGAACCTTTCACAGCGTGACATTGAAATATATTATTCACCCAAGTGCAGACTCTGTATACACACTCCAAAATGATTACTTTTGCCATGCAATATGTTCCGCCAGTTACCGCCTATGTGCTGCTATGCTCTGTAATCCTACAGCCTCAATGCATGCTGCGCTACATAGTGTCTGCTTATAATATCGCTCTCTCCTTCTCCATTAGCTACAGTATGCGGCGGTGTTGCTGTTAACTTGAGACATGTTGATAGAATACAAGTGTCTGCGTGTTCAATGACGAAGTGTTTGTGTTACCTGCCGTGCTGTTCACCACAAACAGCCTGGTGGCCCTGTAGAAGACATTAATCACAGTCAATTCTTTCAACTCAATTACAAAGGCGCACAATTTCTCTTGTCTTATTATGTCTACCCTTTCAAAACGTGTGTTGGCGGTCCTTCCTTTGCATAAGGAGATTTGTTAGGCAACACAGAGGCCCGCAACAGATGTTAGCTGCAGTCATTCTTACAGTCCAATGAAGGAATTATGACATTATTCACTTCCAATTAGAGAGGGAAACAAATTTGCAGAATGCAAGAGCAAATGGAAACACCTTCCCATTGTTATTAAAGCAAATAACAGCTTCATCTTGACGATTACGTATTCCTGTGCTGTGTGCCTGCTCCCATTTGTGCAATCTCTCCAAACTTGAATGACTAGATTCCATATGTATTGTTAATGGTGAATATATTATTAATAGAAGTAATTAATTCCCAATTATGGTAACACGTTCTTATTTTGACCTGAAGAAAATGACTCTTGACACCAAGCAACACATTATGATCATCTTTCAACTTTGTATTCTGAATAAACCTCTGACTCTGGCCTGGCTCATTGGCAGTGATCACTGATGTTTACTTCATGCTGGGATCAGTGGCAGGAGGGAAACTGAGCTCATGAATTTGCTAATGGGGGCTTTGTGGATGCCTTTGTGAGATTTCCTGAACCCCGCATACAGTGCTGTATGTATTATGGCCTAAATGAGAGACTCTCTGTGTCATAGACTGCTTATTGCTGATTTCATTCACACGGGCTGCCAGCGATGGCAGCTTCCCGCTGTCTTACAGGAAGTGGTAATATTACCCTCGCTTCCAGGTCCCCACAGAATTACTCTGTGTTTCTCCTTCATGTCTAGCACCAGAGCCCTACCTCAGCCTATATTTAGTAAGAAAAATGTAGTGGCTTGTGTGATAGTATAATGAGATTCTGAATACTACTGTGTTCATTATAGAACAGTGTTCTATAATACAGGTAAGCATTAGCATTAGACAAAACGGTCGAAATCGTTTTTCGCTCTCTACACTTAATGTCTTCATCTCTAGGCTACATTTAATGTTGGAACCCCTATGTGTTTCAGTTCTGCTTTGAGGTTTCTATTCTACTCAGAGTTTACTATGCCTTCTGTACATCTATGCCGCTGAGGGTGAGGCTTAATGCCACCATGTATTATTCAGGGGCTATCTCCTTGCACGCTGTGTGAATGGAGGGTGACAACAGAGACTCTGTCAGGTGGGATAACATCTCCCTTGGCAATTAGGTATGCGGTACGTGAGCTGTCTGGTCCATACACCGGGTATATCAGCTGTGTACTGAATGATGCAAACCTCAGACAAGCATACTATGAATGGAAATGTCTCTCACACACACACACACACACGCACACGCACGCTCAATGTTTGTGTAAAATGAGATCAAGATTGTCAGTCACTCAAGGCAATTTCTTGTGTGTGTGTGTGTGTGTGTGTGTGTACAGTATACTGTATGTCCCGTGCACCCAGTCAAGACGTAACAATTAAATCCCCTTTCAGGCCATTTTGCCTGGCCAGTCACCCATTGTGCCGAGCCACTACTGTCTTTAAACGTCCATGGGAGACAATGATGCAAATTAGGTTTCAAAAGCCCTGTGTGCTTCTCATTTCAATCAGGACACCTAATTAGGTTACTGTCTCTCTTGGTGAGCCCTGCTGAATGGAGTGGCGGGGATCTTTGTGTCAGACAGTGTGCACGTGGGAGAGCACCGTCCACCAGCGAGGACACGGAGCTGTACAGACGACGGAGACCGTGAGGCTTCCTGAGGCTATAGACGATGGGGGGGGGGGGGAAGAGAGAGATGGAGAGGAGGGTGGCAGACAGTGTGATCTGTATAAGTGCACACTTTTGCGTTGTGAGGTTTGCTGCTGCGGTGGGGGAGGTGGGGCTCTTTCATGTTTCATACATGAGCTCATTAAACAGTGCACAGATTGCCCTCCTCTCCAGCACTCCATCCCAGGCATGCCTCCTCAGGCTCTCGGTTGGCGGGGAGCAACACAAGCTCTTCATCCACCCTCACGCCCCTCAGAGATTGGCTGGCGTGGTGTGGGGAGCGATGCCTTGATGAAAGCCTCCTAGCCAGCCCTGGGCCTTCTCATTTCATCCCTGTACCCAGGGTGGAGGAGGCAATCCCTCTGCCCTCAAATAGAGGAGAGATGCATAATGTCAGAACAAACTGTAATGTCTACCTTTTCCTAACAGCCCCCTCTATGCCGTACAGTAATAACTTAGTTGGTTTTAATGGCATGGCAACCGTGATTTGTTGCTAGGATACTGCGTGGCGGCTTATGAAAGTGGCAAATGAAGTGTAAATAACTGTCTGTTCTCTTTGTGATCCTTCCTCTCTCTCTCTCTCTCTCTCTCTCTCTCTCTCTCTCCGTACAGAGAGCAGGCTGAAAGAGAACGCAGAGAAGTACATTGAGCTCCTGGAGGACAGATTGCACAGGTAAGAGGGCTCTCTGCACGCTGTCTCCTTCTGTCTGCCGAACCCCCCCGTCCCACCCCTCTGCCCACTTAATCCCCCTCTCTTTTATATTCCTCTTCACTTCTATGCCCTTGCATTTTCCATGCACTCTACGGTATTAGCCATTATTTATAGAAAATATTTTACAATGTATTGTATTGTACAATACAAAACAAACAAAAGTAAACGAAAATGTAAAAAGTACAGATATTTCCCTTTTCAATATGCACTGTGCTGTTCTCTTTAAGAGTCTGCATTCACATTCACACTCAATTTATTTTACAGTGTAAATACAACTTACAGCGTAAGTCCAACCTTCTCTCCTCTGTTCTCTCTGTAGAGGCCCTTTATCCCTCCCATAGAAGTTAGAACAGGTGAGGTGTGTTTCACAGGACAGGCCCAAATAGAGAAATTCACAGATGAATAACAGAGCAGGTTTGTATTTGAGTCATCTGTCAACATTGTGCACTTGCTTATGCATGCTTATGGAGATCTTAGCTACTTAACCGGCAGATGACAGTAAGCGGCTAGCATGTCAGAGGGTTAGTGTATTGTAGATGTATTAGGTGAGGTTCACATAGCATAGGTTTACAGTTAGGATTCAGTCTGAAATACACACAATATTCCCATTATTCAGACATGGCCTATTTCCACAAAGGCTACAGGACAGTAAACATATAGGCATGAAGACAACCTTGTTAGTAGAGTTGTTTTAAAATGAGTTTGCCTATTGCAATAAAGGGCATTAAACAATGAGGTATTTTGAGACATGCCCCTGGAACACATATATAATCTAAAATTATTGATAAAAAGCAGACGTTCGTCATAAGAAACCTCATATCCATTGCTAGTGGCAAATTAAACAGTATTTGTCAGTTTCTTTCTTTCTTTCTTTCTTTCTTTCTTTCTTTCTTTCTTTCTTCAGTCTTGCATTACAGCTCACATTATTTTGTATTTATCAGCTCAACTGCCCATTTTGAAGAAAGCAGATACGGTGAAGGTAAAACCAAAAAACATAAAAATCAAATTAGCACCCCTGTTTGGTGCTTAGAGGAATTAAATCAAGCCTATTGTGTCTTGGAAGTCGATAATAGAGAGCAGGCTTTACACCATTTGGTCTGATGCTGGCAGAACAGAGGAGGTGGTTTTTATACAAAGTATAATATATTGCCTTCCCTTAAAAAACGTTCTGCATGCAATTGTTTTTCAGGCAGGGGTCTTAAAAGCAATGCCATGCAGAAAGAATGTGATCTGATGTTGTGTTGGGAGAGAGGCAGCTTGCCTCACAGTGGCCTCAGAGGAGCAGGGTCATGTGTCTGGATCCAGGCCAGGACTCAGTCACATGGGGCTCTGTGTTGTTGTGGGACACCATGACAGGAGTGTGGGTGGTCAAGGAACAATATGGCTTAGGTCCCATCGACCAGCAGGGGCTCAGCTTACGACCTTTTCTGTCAGCTGGGCAGATGGTTTGTCTTCAAAATTAAATGTGCCTGTACTTTTACCAACATAGGAAATAGCAAAACTTTCCCATCCTCCTCCATTTGGTATATTAATTGCTTGCTTGGCTAGATTTGGCTCTATATTCAAGGGGCAGAATACATCCCATCATAAATTAATAGGGAGTTGGCATTAAGTGGTGTTTTACCAATTCCAGCTTTGCACAATAGCACATGCTGTATGGACTGATTGAATGGTGTCATTCTTCCAGCCTTATACGGTGCCGTGATCAAGTGTCCTTTAAGGTGGGAAAAGGAAATAGGGAGGAAAGGTGTCTGGTGTTTGTGAGATGTCTGTCTCCATGGAGATGTGAGGTGTTAAAAAGACACAGCCAACAATCACCCATAATGTCTCTGACAGGACGTTACACATAATGTATGCGTACAGAACTACGCATTTAAGAATTCTGCCATCACACAAATGTGGTGTATTCATAGTTTTTTGATGAATAATGTGAAGTTTTAACATTTTCATGTAGGCATTGTGAAACATTTAAAAGGCAACTCCACTGAAGAATTAAAACTTTAAAAATATCACTGAAAAGACACCTAATCCATGTTTCATATATTTTAGTCCAGCATGCATCTTTGCTTATATAAAACACATCACTCTTTACACAGCCATCAGCACTTCCTATCGCTTTGATTTACACAAGATGAGTGACACAATTAAAGTGATCCATCCATTAATACCCCTTTCCACATTTTTACAGTGTTCATTTGTTATGTGACTTCTGGAGGAATTGTCAGTATCAAGACTAGTCAGATAGGCCACTGTCAGGGCACCTAAATATTGTATTTGAACACTCACTAAAGACAAACGAAAACATGCTCAACCATTGCTTTATAGAACCCCAAGTGACTGTGATTTCCAATTATTAGCTAAGATGTCAATGTCTGTTCTTCTTCTCACAGTAAACTTTTGTCTACAATATTCAAGTCTAGTCATTTGCTTTTATCAAAAGCGACGTCCAATACAACTTCAAGTTACAAGGAATAGGTAGCTTAAAATATGCTCATTGGTTGGCCGGGCATTGACTGCAGTACCGTTTGGTGAAGCCGACCACCTCAAACCAATAGGCTACTTTGCATATCATCGTTCTCTTGTCTGTGTGCTAGTTGCTTGAGCAGAAAGAGCAGTTGTGTCAGTCATCAGATCCTCAGGGGGCTGTCGAGTATGCCCACCTGTTTCTCTGTCTTTTTACCAACATATCAGGCACACCCACGCCATGCCACTGTCAGACGGCAGGCTGTCCGGCTGCCACCAATTAACCCCGGGCCGGGGGTTCATACCGGCGGGCACCGCAATGACATCACCACAGCTAAGCTGTGGGGTTGACAACTTGTCACATTTCTCAGTGCATGGAAGCTGAATGCTGACGCAAGATGTTTGTAATACATTGTGTCTGTCTTTGGAAGGCAGGCTTTGTGATATATGGGCCTGTCTGTGACATTTTAGGAGGGATTTATTATTGTACGCCGCAGAACCCTCACAGGGAATGACTTACGGGAATGTGTGTTGTTGGAATATAGAATAGAATACTTTATTGTCATTGTCACATGTACAACGAAAATGTCAAAGTGCTGACCAGCCAGTGCATTCCTA
>JAODTR010054628.1:4717-17648 GCA_025399935.1 Amblyopsis rosae
CCCCCCCCCCCCCCCCCCCCCATATTTTACCATGCACCTTAATATTCCATCAGATATTTGATCTCACAAACAAAAACCCTGAACAGTGCTTTGATTCGGTCTGCCGGCAAGTGTTTAACCAGGGAAACAACGAATCTCATAATCAACAATGACTAGAGCAAATAGCAGCCCACTGGCTAATTGTTCTGCGGTTGCTGCCTGTGTGTGCTCTGTATGATTCCACCACCTAGTAATATGTGATTTCAATCTGCTGTTAAGCAAATGAAGCTGGCCTGTTTGACTGCGAGCGCCCACCACACGTCATGTTCAGCCGGCACCATTTTCACTTTGCACAAGCCATTACCCCTATATATGAATCGCTGGCGAGGGTTTGCCATTTCTTTTCCAATTTTCTCATTTTTGCTCCTGCTCAAATGAAAGAGTGAAATTCCTTCTTTTCTTCTCTACTGCCTCTGTCACACACACAGCAGTAGACCATGTTGGCTGTAAGTAAAAACGCAAACAAACACACAAACACACACACACAACTGAGTCTGCTCCAGCCCTTGTCATCCCTCCCGAGTCGAGACCTGGCTGAACCTTTGACCTCTAACTCAACGCCCTCTGACCCCTCTGTGGTTTCTACCTCTTTGTTTACAAGCAACAGCAATAACAAGAGAAATATGTGGAAAGCTGTTCCTGGTTTTGGAACCATGCAAGTGTTCATGCACTTGTGTGTGTGTGGGAAGGTCTGCACGTTTTGTGTTGGTCTTCTGTCATTTGAGGTTCTCTTGCCTTCAGCACTGCTGTTACTCTCCTCCTGAGTCTTCTCTCCCCCCCCCCTTCTCTGTGCCTTGTGCACTACACTCTACCCCTCTCCATGTCCCTCCTTCTCCTCTTCCTTTGCCTGTATGGTACGCAACTTCTACCTTGTTTACCTGTAACATTTTACTTCCCCAGAATGACCCTGTGACCTCCTCTCCTCTCCTCATTTGTCTGGATCTATCCTCCTCTCCTCTACTCTCATCTCCTCTCGTGTATGGGCCACTCCTATTCTCCTCCTCCTCTCGGGTTCTCTCCTCTCCTCTCCTCTCCTCTCCTTGTATTCCAGGAGGAGCGGTCACTGAGCAGGTTGTTCCTTTGTGCTTGATCTAACCATGTGACTGCCAGGCTCGTATAGTGGAACATGGTTCCGTCAAGCACCATGGAACGGCTTGCACAAGCCTACAGCATGGCCGAGACACAAGAGACAGCAGCCTCCTCTTGCCTGTCCAGCCTCTCTGTGTGTGTCTGTGTGTGTGTGTGTGTGTGTGTGTGTGTGTGTGTGATTGTGAAACATTTCTGGTTGATCTTTAATGTGTGCTGACACTAGATGTTGTGGAGTGGATTGAATCACCTCGGGTGTGTGTTACCTTGACGTGCTTGTGTATTTGGTATCTCTGCTTTACCAATCAACGTACATTAGGTCAAGTTAAGTCAACATAAATTATTTGGTTTAAAGAAAAGGATAGGAGATTACCAGTAGTGAAAAGCAACTACAAATTAACTACTGTTAGCCATCATTTATTGGATGTGTTGAATGTGAATGTACAAGCACATATTACATCAATTCCCATTCAAAAGCAACATGGTCCATTCACCTCCAAATACATCTCCCAAGTTTCACCACCATTACCCTTTGTGTGTGTGTATGTGCGTTTGCACGTGTGTGTGTGTGTGTGTGTGTGTGGCACAGCGGTGAGGTGAGGAGGCTGGGTGACATGCTGCCTTTGTGCTGTGCACGTGCAGGTACGGAGGACTACCGCAGTAAGCTAGGGGGAGACTGCTTCGCCGACCTGGCCTGCCCCGAGAAGTGTCGCTGCGAGGGGACCACGGTGGACTGCTCCAACCAGAAGCTCACCAGGATACCGGAGCACATCCCCCAATACGCCGCCGAACTGTGAGCTGCACTCTGTGTGTGTCTGTGAGTGTGTATGTGTGTGTGTTTGAGTGTGTATTTGCTTGCAAAAACAAAATGCGCTAGCCTTACATTACTCATTAGCATGGTAGCATTACACTTGCTGTGTTTCTTTCTGTTACATTTATTTTGGTCTCTCTCTCTCTCTCTCTCTCTCTCTCTCTCTCTCTCTCGGCTGTCTGTTATCTGGCAGGCGGCTCAACAACAATGAGTTCACGGTACTGGAGGCTACGGGGATCTTCAAGAAGCTTCCTCAGCTCAGGAAGATGTGAGTCAGGTTGCTTTGGACATGAACAAGAGACGGCATGCTGGCATAGACACTAACGTCAGCTGCATCCTAATGTGGGGGTCTGACCCTCCCTTTCGAGACCACCCTTCCTTCTCTCATTCTGTTCTCCCCCTCCTCCCCCTCCCTCTCTCTCTCTCTCTCTCTCTCTCTCTCTCTCAACAGTAACCTGAGCAACAATCGCATCACAGACATAGAGGAGGGGACATTTGAAGGGGCCACGGGGGTCAACGAGCTCATCTTGACCTCAAACAGGCTGGAGAACGTTCACCACCTCATGTTGAAGGGCCTCGGTGGCCTTCGCACGCTGTGGGTTCACGCACACACACACACACACACACACACGTGAGCGCATGCATACACACACACACACAAACACACGTGCATGCATACCTCACTGCAAAAAAGTAGAAGAAAATAGACAAATATTCTTGCATCTAACCAAATTGTCTTGTATTGAGCAAAAACATCTGCCAATGGGAACCAGGGAGAGAAGTCACAACCTTCAGGCTGAGCGTCTAACAATCAGACAACTAGATTACCCTATGTAACAATGTGATAGTCTGACAGCATATGACAATTAATACAAATAGACCACTTATCAAATGTGCATAATTTCACAAGATTCTTACTGTTAATTGAGATGTTGTGTCTTACTCTTAAAATAATTAAATCTATATAGATCCTCTGCTGTGCTATTATGCAAGCCATCGTTGTAGATGGTTACTAGTTAAATCTAGCTCAATATTAGCTGGAATATTTTGTTAATTTAGATTTTATTTTATAGATATTTAGTTTCTAATGCAAAATAATGCCAGAAGCTTTTTACTTTCTTGAGATTCTTTTTTTGCAGTGCACACACATAAAACACACACACAAAAATACTCCCACATATACACTTAAATGTGGCTTAGTATGGTTATGCAGATGCTTTACCATGACTAAATGTGTATGCAATATGCAAACACATGCACATTTACAACACCTTTATGGTCAGAGAGTGTGTACGTGTGCATGGAGTTTATGAGCAGATTTTATTATGGCTTTTCATGAAATTGCTTTCAATTATTCATTTTTATTCATTGGTGACTTTAATTATAGACTTAATTAAGTGATTGTATGTGTGTGTGTGCGCGCGCGTGCGTGTGTGTGCGCGCACGCGCGCGTGTGTGCGTGTGTGTATGCTTGTTTATGCATGCACGCGCGTGTCTATGCATTTGGGTATATGTGTGTCAGTGCATATGCATATGTATGTGCGCATTTGTGTGTGTGTATGTATGTCTATGTGTATGCTTATATATGTGTGTGTGTGTGTGTGTGTGTGTGTGTTTATGCATGTGCGTATATTCCCATGCCTGTGTGTGTATGTGTGTCTATGCGTGTGCTCATGTGTGTGTATGTGCGTTGCGTGCAGCATGCTCAGGAGCAACAGGATCAGCTGTGTGGGCAACAGCAGCTTTGTGGGCCTGAGCTCCGTGCGCCTGCTGTCTCTCTACGACAACCAGATCACCTCCATGAACCCAGGGGCCTTCGACACCCTGCACTCCCTGTCCACGCTGTGAGGACACACACACACACACACACACACACACACGCACGCTCTCATAGGACCCTAGCACCGGCCACAGCATTGCCTGCACTAAATACACTAAATGCATACTGTATTTTTAATACATGTTGTACCACAGCATGATACTGTACTGTGTTTTGAGGTAATGTGACTAATAAGACATTTATTCACTTGACTGACATCTTCTTCTGGCCCCAGTTAGCTGGCACATTCTTTATGATTGGTTAGTTTCAGTATAGCCCCGCCCACACAGCTCTGAGGAGTGGGCTAATCATACAAATAAATAACATGAAAATAGGTAGCATTGCACTGCGACAGGTTCAAAACATTGCACTTGTTATTGCTTTACAGTAACTGCACGTAAATATATTTATGTATGGCAACCAGTAAGTTGAGGTCATTCTTTCTTTATTCTTTCTAGAAATCTCCTTGCCAACCCTTTCAACTGTAACTGTCACCTGGCCTGGCTCGGCGATTGGCTGAGAAGGAAACGCATCGTCACGGGCAACCCCCGGTGCCAGAGTCCTTACTTCCTGAAAGAGATCCCCATCCAGGATGTGGCTGTCCAGGACTTTGCCTGTGATGATGGTGAGGCAGTAGTTAACAGTCGTCTGTATAACATTTAGCATACCTTTAAATACTAGTATGCTATGCATTGTATGTAGGATGCATACAATACAATGTATGTAGGATATATACCATTTATATTTTATATTTTCCTTTGTATTGTATGCACATGAAAGTAAGCACAGCCAAACCTAATCACGTAATCAGTGCTTGGCCCCGCCCTCTGAACTTGCCGTTAACACGGAGAGTAGTCTGGTCTATGTTCCAGACATATCTGTAAGTTGGAACTCCGAAAAAGAAAACAAGTTTAACGATCATGAAGCAACCTATTTATAAATAGACTACTTGTCCATATGTCTCGTCTAATCTAAAGATAACAGGGGTGTAATTCTACCCCCAAATACTTATGTTTGAGTGACTATATGCCTATAGAATCTTTTTTCAATTTTTTTAACGCCACACAAGCAATCAAATCCTTCAGCACATCTCTCCATGGCATGTGTATTCGTCTTGCTGAGATTAATCTTGACGTAGCTTGCTTCCCCTGTTCAATGAAATGCGCTCACTGGGATAACACCAGCATTTCAGAGGCAGAACATTTATTTTCATTGTAAAACCGACTTGTGCTTTGCAGTTTTCATACATCCAACGGAATAGCTCACGGAATCACTCTCTCCTTACACATCTCCGTCCATATTTTTGTGCGACCCTCCCATGAATGCATATGCATGAATAGGAAAGTGCAACTTGCGATCCTGTGTTTTTTCAGCAGGTCAGAATAGCGCTTTAGCCATGTGCGTACTCTCTTCGTACATAAAGTGCCATGTTGTTAGGCGCAGAGTGTGATGAAATTACACCTAAAACGGATGCTAACATGTTTGCGCATGAGGCCCTTTATGTATTAGATAGATGCTCCGCCATACTAGTCACTTCCCATTGTTGGCGTTCCTTTTCTTCTCCCTCTTTTTCCATCCATTTTGTCTGTCCCCGGTTTAGGTAACAACGACAACAGCTGTTCTCCCCTTCTGAGGTGTCCCACAGAATGCTCTTGTCTGGACACGGTGGTCCGCTGCAGTAACAAGGGCCTCAGCACGCTGCCAAAAGGCTTGCCCAAGGAGACCACCGAGCTGTGAGTTCACCCAGAGACATTATATAGAGGAGACGGACGGCTGGACGGATTCTGAATGGAACTCTATAGGAGCAGTCCGTAGCAGCTAAGATGGCGGTTGGATGCACATAGTAAAATAACTGCCTGGAAGCATTACAAAGATGGCTGCCCAGGGCTTTGGTTCACCCACCCCAATTAGAGTGTAGCCTGCTAGTGCAGAATTAAGGCTTAAGAAAGCATTCAATAAACCCTCTGCAAGCATGAGCCCTACTTAAATACACTATAAACAGCAACGCACACAGCAGTAGATTCATCACTTTTTGGTCCATGACTCCCAAAATACAGTTGTTCATAGCCCTGTGACACGCACGCATACACACACACACACACGCACGCACATACACACCTAGACACATTTTTACACTCAATTTTAAAATAGATGCACATCTTCTAAAGCACTCTTTGAACTATAAATCATTTAGAAATGTTGAAATCCCTAAAAGATGTTTCTATTCAGCTTTGTTCAGAACCAGTTCAGAGACATTTTATTTTAACCCGTTCAAATAAACGCTAACGTTTTCACTATAACACCCTATTAACACGTTATACCACATGGACATGAATACACACACACACACACATGCCGTAGTCAGGGAAATATTATTACTAAGTTGAATGACATAGAGAACAGACCAGATGATATGTTTTATAGTTTAGGTTCAGGCTCTTTTGTAGGGAGCACGCTTGTCTCCAACATTAACAAAGACTTAATTAAGACATTGAATTAATAGCATTCTGTCACGCCACAATGGTGATGCAATCTTACCGCGCGTGTGTGTGTGTTGGTGGGTGTGGGTGTATGTGAGAAACCCAATCCATTATTGTGCCTGTGGGAATATTAAACTACAGTCTTTATTATGGCTGCAGCAGTAATGATCGTTCACACTGCTGGAGAGGAGGAATTTCCTGCACGCTCCGATAACTTCATTTCTCTATTTCTGCCTTCCCGTTCTCTCTCTCTCTCTCTCTCTCTTGCTTTTTTGAAAATCTTCCCATGTATCTATTTTTTGCATATACTGTATTTTTGCAATTATCTCTCTCTCTCCCTATCTCTCTCTCTACCTCTCTCTCAGGTATCTGGATGGCAACCACTTTACCCAGGTCCCAGCGGAGCTCTCCAATTACAAACACTTAACACTAATGTGAGTTTTGCCCTCGCACGTGTTAATTCACAAGTCAGGAAAATAAATTTTTACACGCGCAAATACACACACACACACACACACGCATTCACGCGCACACACACACAAACACACACACACACACACAGACACACACAACGAAAACACAAACACACAAGAACACATCTAAGTGGCTTTTATTATCGGCATGATGCCTTTCAAGACTAATACTAGCTGATGGGAGTCTTTGTAGTGCATGCTGTTGTGTTCCTCCTGTGTGTGTGTGTGTGTGTGTGTGTGTGTGTGTGTGTGTGTGTGTGTGTGTGTGCGTGTGTGTGTGTGTGTGTGTGTGTAATTTAGGAGTTTTGTAACAAAGTGTGACTTGAGTAAAATTGCCTCTATGAACCTTACATAAGCTCCTAGATGTTTTGGGGAATTTAATTAAAGGTGAATTCCTCGATTGTGTTATAGGGTTATATAATAATGGCAGCCGGAAACCCGAGTTTTTTTCCCCAAACTGACTGTTTACGTTTGCTAAAAACCATGTGACATACTATCGCCATCTCACAAAATGTCAAAACACTGACAAGTTGGTATGACATATTCTGTTCAGCCACTGTATTTGACGCAACATTTATTGTTAATGTATATGTTTGTTTTCCCATCATTGGATTCAGTTGTACAGACATATTGCATTTGTTTATATGTTGTATTAGACAATACAATAGTAAGAAAGATACAGTGAAGGGCTTTAGTAAAGTATGTCATGTGTCCATATGTGTCCATATGTGTGACGGTATGTTTTCTGTCTCGTGTTCCTGTCTATTAGTGTTGTTCTAGTCCATGTTTTCCCAGTGTTCTATGTTTTACTTCCCCATGTTCCATAGTTGATTGTCTTATTAGGTTCAGCTGCCTGCCCCTCTTTGTCATTTGTCCAATGATCTCCCTATGTATTTAGAAGGCTCCAGCTGCAGCCTTACCCCCAATTTCCACCGGGCGCATCTCCGTCGCAATCCGGCTCCATCATGGAGCTCTTTTCAATACAAGTGAACCACCAAAGCGTCCCGGAAGCATCTCGGGAGCGTCTCAGGAGCGTCCCAGAAGCGTATCAGAAGCGTCTCTCCGCTCGGCTCCGCAAAAAATAGGCGGAAGTTCTATTTTTTGACGGAGACGCTCCTGAAAGCGACCAACTGCCAATGAGACTGAACTCATAATTTTGGTTTGGTTTGTTGCTATGGAAACAAAACAAGACACTCCCCTTCTGACACGCTGCCGGTTGGGCATGATGCGTTGCAGTTGACAGTGCAAGATCGCTGATGTGGCGGAAACAGAGGTGTTACGGATTATAACATGCCCTCTTTACTACACTACTATAATACAAAAACACCCTCTTTACTACCGCATGGATTAGTATGTGCGTGTAAACAATGTTAAGCACGCTAACCTTAACCTTAACCAGACCTAACCTCACCTTAAACCTAACCACCTATTATTAACCATTGAGTGTAAACTAACCACTGTGCAAACTGCAGTTCGCTAGGACGTTATCTCCTGGGGTGTGTCCTGTACGGTTTTGTAGTGATGAGGGCATGTTTGTAGTAGTCTGCAGGCTGCAGCTGATATATATTTAAGCCCTTTGTGTTTCTCCTGTCCTCGTCGGTGATTGTTCTTTTAAAGTGTGTGGTTCTATTGTTCCCTAAAACCTTGTCATTGCCTGAAACCTGTCCACGTGTTGTGCGATTGGATCCGTCCCTTCCTCCACAGCAGTAAATAATGTACTGTCTCAGTGTGGGTATAAGACATCAGGTTTGTGTGTGTGTGTGTGTTTGTGTGTGCATGTCTGAGTGCCGTGTGTGCATGTGTTTCATGTATCTGTTGTGGTTTTTCTTTGCAGTGATTTGAGTAACAACCAGATCAGCACCTTGTCCAACTACAGCCTCAGTAACATGTCCGAACTGCTTACCCTGTGAGTCTGGCTCTATATCAGCGTGCGTGTGTGTGTCTGTCCCCGCCTCCATTCAGATTTTGAATGCAAATTAATGATGAAAACAATATTAACCAACAAAACTGGAGCATGTTTATTGCACCCTTCTATATGTAATTTGATTAATTAATTGCTAAGCTTGTTTGTGTGTACATAATTACTTTGCTCACCCATTTGTGCTCACCTACTGTTAAAGTTGTATTTGTGTTTGTTGTGTGTGTGTGTATGTGTGTGTGTGCGTGTGCATGTGTATGTATGAAGAATCCTGAGCTACAACCGGCTGCGCTGTATACCAGATAAGGCATTTGATGGACTAAAGTCTCTACGGCTACTGTGAGTACATCTGCTGTGCTTGGTTCAGACATTTTTATTTTATGTAATTTGTATATATTCAATACCATTATTTCACATTTTGCGGTATTCTACGTAGAATGCAGTTTAAAGGTAATTGAATTAAGAAAATACTTTTTTTTAAGATAAAAGTGGCAAGCAAATGAAAAGCTTTTCAAAATGAAATTAATTTTAAGTTTAAAATACTATTTAATAAGGTCTAGAACTAGGAGTACTTATACCCCTAGACATAGTGCCAGAAATATTCCAGTCATTTCATTCCAACACCTAACATTACAACAGCTAAAGGACAAGTTGGAGACACACTGGAGACCTTTTCTACATTTTAGACAGCCTGAACAGGTAGCGTGCTGTTGTGAAACGTAAAATGAGCGAAGGAAATGATGCAAACTCTAAGACATACCTTTCTTCCTTTGTCCGTCTGCCTGTTCATCTTTCACTCTCACTCTCTCCGCCATCCTTAGATCTCTCCATGGCAACGACATATCTGTCATTCCTGAAGGAGCCTTCAAAGATCTGTCTTCCCTCTCTCATCTGTGAGTGGCACCAGCAAACACACACACACACAAAGTGTGAATGTAAAAATATTTTGAGATGGTGCGGTGACTCGTTATTGAGTTGCTAGGTAAGGCATGTCGCCATGAGGCTCTCCAAGAAACTCTTCTCACCGTCCAAGAGGGAAATGTCAGCTCAGTGGAGCTTGTCTGCCACAGGGTTGAACTGTCAGACTGAGATTATATACAAACCCCCTCCCTTGAAGCTGTTTTAGAGTAGTTTACCATCACCCTCCCCGCAGTTTGACCAGAAAATCAACTGAATTAAATGGGCTACCATAGAAAAGGTATATCTCTTTTCTGTTGATAAATTATGGTATATGGACTGCATTAATATAGCATATTTCTAACCTTCAGAAACTTAAAGTGCTGTACACCAATGGCGGTGTCAGCCATACCAAGGTGATACCTGACCACCGGGAGCAGTTAGGGTTAGATGTCTTGCTCAGAGACTTTAATCTCAGCAGAAAGAATTGAGTTTAGAGCAACAGTCGGGCAGAGACGTGCTGTACACTAGTGGGCACTAGTGGGCACTAGTGGGTCCCTCTATTGGCACTTTTCCACTGCTGGTACCAGCTCAGCTGGACTCGCCTTTTTGGCTTTTCCATTGGGCAAAAGTTGGGCTAGTACCTGGTACCAGGTACTTTTCTAGTACCTGCTTTCTGGAGGTTCCAAGAAAAGACCCATGCCGTGGAGAGTAGAGTCAAGTAGAGTTGATACTATGCAATGGAAACTCTCCCAAAAGAGTCGAGCTGGTACCAGCAGTGGTAAAAATAGCTCATTCTGTACCTTTAAGTGTGTTGACTATCTTACATGGTATAAATCCATATATATGATAATAGGATCTTATTTTTTAATATGCAAAGCAATGTATGCTACATCTACTAGTCATGGTTTAAATTCAAAACCTCATTATTTAATGTGACCGTTACACACGTGCTGCACATTTCGGCTCAACATCTTGCTCTCTATCGCCCCCTCTGGCAGTGCCCTTGGCGCCAACCCCCTGTACTGCGACTGCCACATGCTGTGGCTGTCTGACTGGGTGAAGAGCGGCTACAAAGAGCCTGGCATCGCCCGTTGCACCGGTCCTGGGGACATGACAGACAAACTGCTGCTCACCACGCCCTCTAAGAAGTTCACCTGCATAGGTAAGCACTCATGGAGTGTACTCATAGACACGCATGTATGCATTTTACACATGGAGAATGCTAATCACATCACACAGGACTCCTGAAGAAACAAATATTCATTAAGTTTGTCCATATCGTAGCTTATCAATATAAGATATCATATTGCAACACTTGCAACACTGGTTTTATTCATTTTTAGTCATTTTAACAATTAGCGACTATATTTTAAGTTATTGTAATGTTTTTATACTAAACTTTTACTAATTCCAAATGTGTTACATTGAAATTTCAAATCGACATATTGTAGAGGTTCCGGGGCGTTGTGGTTATCTGGTGCCAGGTAAAGTATTAACATCCACGTATCCCCTCGGGTGTCACCCTCCCCCAAGTTCCTGAACCAATCCCAGCCCAGCTTTTCTTATCCTATGAGCTCTGACCCAGACCAGAATGCACCTCTTCCCTTCTGAATCAATCCTTATGTTCAAACTTCCAGTATTGCTCCTGATTGTGAACACCGATGTTATCTTACAAATCGCTGAGTTACGGTGGTATAGGTCCTGCACATTTGTTTCTAAATAAACCATGGCTTGTCAACATATTCCTTCTGGTATCCATGCATGGTCTAACACTGTATCTATTGAGTTGTCAAAGCCTCAGCAAATGCATTAGTCTCTAATAACTGTATTTGGTTATGAATCCATCCACATACTGTAGTCAGTTACCAAAAATGTAATCATGAGCAAGTCCAAACGAAATCAAATTGAGGAAATATAAAGTGATTAAATCAAGACTGTATCAAATGAGTAATATTCTAATCCACACTTTTAATTTAACAACAAGTGTGGTAGTATTTGCAGGCTCTGACAACATGCAGTTGCTATGGTGATTTACGCCCGTAACCCAGAGGTGCGTTCAAATTCAGCAAACTGGGGCGAACATTTGTGGCAAAAGCGTTTTATTTTAACTTAAAATGTGAAGGTTTTGTGTAAATATTCCAAGTTGTTAGATTTAAACTGTAACCCTTAGTCCACCTTCCACGTTTGCAAGGACTACCTCCTCAGACAGCTTGTCATTCGCAACAAACTCAAATGGAAAACTGTTAAAACATGTTCGAAAAACTTTGACTTTGTTTGCTAATTGAGGAACGCACCTCAGACTCTCAGTATGGTACATGTACCCCTATAGCCCTGATATCTGTCTGTACAGTACATGGGCCCTATAGACTGATGTAACGCAATATATGGACCCTATAGACTGGTGTAATACTGTATGGAGCCTACAGACTGGTGTAACACATTATGGACCCTACAGACTGGTGTAACACAGTATGGACCTTATAGACTGGTGTAACACAGTATGGACCCTACAGACTGATGTAACACAGTATGGACCATATAGACTGATGTAACACAGTATGGACCCTATAGACTGGTGTAACACAGTATGGACCCTATAGACTGATGTAACACAGCATGGACCCTATAGACTGATGTAACACAGTATGGACCCTATAGACTGATGTAACACATCACATGAACCCTATAGACCTGATGTAACACAGCATGGACCCTATAGACTGGTGTAACACAGTATGGACCCTACAGACTAATGTAACACAGTATGGACCCTATAGAATTATGTAACAGTATGGACCCTATAGACTGATGTAACACATTATGGACCCTATAGACTGATGTAACACAGCATGGACCCTATAGACTGGTGTAACACCGTATGGACCCTACAGACTGATGAACACAGTATGGACCCTATAGACTGGTGTAACACAGTATGGACCCTATAGACTGATGAACACAGTATGGACCCTATAGACTGGTGTAACACAGTATGGACCCTATAGACTGATGTAACACAGTATGGACCCTACAGACTGGTGTAACACAGTATGGACCCTATAGAATTATGTAACAGTATGGATCCTATAGACCTGATGTAACACAGTATGGACCCTATAGACTGATGTAACACATTATGGACCCTATAAACTGATGTAACACAGTATGGACCCTATAGACTGGTGTAACACAGTATGGACCCTATAGACCTGATGTAACACAGCATGGACCCTATAGACTGATGAACACAGTATGGACCCTATAGACGTGATGTAACACAGTATGGACCCTATAGACTGATGAACACAGTATGGACCCTATAGACTGGTGTAACACAGTATGGACCCTATAGACCTGATGTAACACATCACATGGACCTTATAGACTGACGTAACACAGTATGGA
>JAODTR010054639.1:0-17646 GCA_025399935.1 Amblyopsis rosae
TGTCTCCCTGCTCCAACACACCTGATTCACATGAATGGGTCGTTATCAGGCTTCTGCAGAGATTGATAACGACCAATTCATTAGAATCAGGTGTGTTGGAGAAGGGAGACATCTAAAACATGCAGGGCAGCGGCCCTCCAGGACCAGGATTGCCCAGTCCTGACCTAAGGTGTTCACACCTGATTCTCTCCTCTCTTGAATTGTCATCAAGCGGTTTGTTTTAGATGGATTGAGGCTAATCGTGGTTATTTCCTGCATTTTTCATGCATATGCACACAATGGCTTGTGTGCAGGTGTGTGCCTACAGACACCAGTCACCCTATCCTTGAGCATGCTAAAAACAACACACATGTACAGCATGTTACTAATGGTCCTTGCGACTTTTAGTAATTTCTCATTGAGAGCTCTCTGGTGTTGGGCATGCAGGTCATTACAATGCAGACTTGTCAATAGTAAGGGTGTGTTAAATATGTTTGAGAGAGAAATATGTGTTTATGTACCAGCGCACTTGCCTCCTGGGTCCTAACCTAGATTACAGCACAAAGACTATTAATCATTGACGATCAGACCTTTAATATTGTTCATATATTATTTACAGTATTTGTGAGCAAATAAATAAGTTACAAATATATATTTGTAAACACTTGATACATAAAAAATCATTACCTGAGGAAAAATCCATTAGATGAAAGGGATGTTACCTTATTAACAAATAAAATGCCATGCTAGGTGAGATGGCCTAATCATGATATATTATTTTACAGTCATAATTTTGTTTTGATTTATACACTCAAAGATTAAAATTTTTACATTTATTTTGGGAAAGTTATTGTGAAATCACTTAAACTGTTAACTCAACTCCTAAAGGTATTGCTAAAAAATAAAGTTCCACCAAAGACAAAAAGCAAACTCTACATCAGAAAACCCATTATGTCCCTGCTAACTGGAGGTGCAGGTTAATCTCCTTAAACTCAACCTATAAGACTCACATGTGCAATGTTATTTCTGTAGGCATGTCCATCAAGAAACACTTGACATTTGAAAGCCGTGAGATAATTGTGATCAGATTGGAAGAAGGGCCACCTCAGATCTCAAAGCTCCAGATCTGAGTCAAATGCAGCGTAATCATATTCCCATCCTAAACTGTTCATTATCACAGTGTAGTCCTAGAGATCAATTAACCCGGTCTGACTCTCACCACAAATGTCCACTGTTCCAAGATAACACACACAATTAAATCAAGATAATAGATAGGCTAACACATACACACAAGCTAACACACACACACACACACACACACACACAATCACACACACGTTTGTGCACGATGCCAACATTTTGTTTGTACTTAACATGTCATGTTTCAATTGTAATAGCTGAGAATTAAATGAGTGTTTTATGGCCTGTAGTAATTTCATTGTCGAACACTAAAATTAAAGAGTATTAACTACATTTCTAATCAATGTGAATGTCATTGTCATTACTCTAAAACAATGCGCAGGCATGTAGGCTTATGAAAACAAGGATGTGGCTTTCACCAATAGCTGCAGGTGAACAATTATGCGAAATATTATTTCAACATCAAATGTTGATATATAAAAACACCTTAAAATGTTTTCCACCTCCTGAAAAAACTCTAAATGTCTCTGAGGATCTGTCCAGTTCAGGCTCAGTCATAGAGAAATGGAGGTAAAAGATGACCCAACATGGTTCAAATACCAAATACAAAATAACATCAGGGGGACTACATGCGGTTATGTACCTATTCAGTAGAGAATAATTAGGTTTTACCACAGATGTGTGAGGCTTGTCTCTCATCTCAGCTAAATTACCCACCTGAAAAACACTATTCATAATGGTTAATTATGATGCTAATCTTTAAAAATGTCCAAATTCTGGTGCAAATGTTCGACCCGCATTCTGCTGCTTTAGTGGCCTGAGATCGAAGAAAAGACCAGCTATTGTTTATTCCAATAGTATTCCCTGCTGAGAAGGTTTGATCTGGATTGTGTATGGCTCTGAAAGACATCCTAGCTCTTATTAAGTCAACCACGAGGTACATGTAATGATTGTGTGATGTACTGGCAATCAATCAGAGCCACTTGTCTGCTCATGGGAAACATTTTAATTGGTCTTAGTGAGGTGATAAAGGCCTAGAAGCTGCTCTCCAGCAATGTGTACCTGGTCCTGGAGACCCACTGCCCTGTATGTTGATGCATCCCTGCTCCAACACACCTGCTTCTGCAGAGCCTGATGACAACACATTCACTTGAATCAGGGTTGTTGGAGCAAGGACATAAAAGATGAGGCTAGCCCATATAATGTGAGGTCTGATCCAGCTATCAAGCAATCGCACAAATGGCCCCCCACCTTGTTAACACTAATAGTTAAGCTTTGCTGCTTTAAGTGTTCGGCTACTACAGATCTGCAGTATTCTGTCCTGTGTATTGGCCAGTACCTCTGTGTTAAACATTGATTGACCAACAAATTACCGTTGTTTAAACTAACGGCTCTCCAGTTGGGTTCAGTAAAGAGACCAGAGAAAAGACAACTTCAGACTCCTGCCCGTTTCTTTTGTGTATTGTGTTAATTAAGCAGGCACAAACACAACAAGCTCGCCACACACATTTCTTAAGCGATGCTTTTGGAGCATATCTGCTTATTTCACGTGTGAAACATTTTGGGTTGTTAATAAAAAGAAGAGTGTTGATTCCTAACAACATGTGTGCCATCATGTCCTTTTTTATTTATAACTACAAAGTGTCTACTATTAATTCATTATTTAGTCTTATTTCCTAAAGGACATTTTGGCTAAACATGACCTAATAATGGACTGAGATCACGTTGCCTCGAAACCACACATTTCACCATTCAAAACAAACACAATATAACAGTATTGCGCTATTGAGCTGCCATAAATAACTGCATTGAAAATGCCTTTGGCAAGACAGCCCTAATTGAGAATACATGTGAGTTTCCCATAAGGAGTTGTCCATCCACCCACATCATGACTGAGTTATCATCCTCGGGTCAACATGACATTCCCCTGCCCAAACCATGTCTTGTTTGTGCAGCATTACACATAACAATAGATGTCTTCTCTTCCTCAGAAACATACATCACATGTGTTTATCCTTTAGCTTTAGCTAGCAATGACTGAAATACATCATTACTATAATTAAATAAGAAGATATTTAAAAAGAAAAAGCTCATGATCAGGTGTGTTCAGGAAACTGCTAGTGACTTTTCTGAAACTCAGAGGCCAAGCATGCATGCACATGGAATATAATAGAAAGCCCTATAATTCCTCCTTCTACATGCTACTGTATAACAGGCGAGCAGGTTCATGTTCCTATTGTGTGGTGCCAGTTACCAGTACAGATGGACTGATGGAGGATGACGCCACCGCCTTTCAGAGTCTCTGTTGACCCCTGCCAGGCCAGGAGCACACCCCGATGGGGCCTTGGCACTACTGGCCCAGGCCCTGGCAGGGAGAACAGTGGGCCCCTTGTTCAGCACATCCATGGTGGAAAGAAACATGATGCATTCACGTGATAATGAGCCAATGAATACACATCTCTCTGTTGCATACAGTATCCAACACACTGACTGCATATGCACAGTCATGCACCACACACACACACACGTGCATGTACGCGCACGCACAAACACACACGTACGCAGACCTACACAATCACAGACCCCTCAGTGTCTGGCACTGAACAGCCTGATCGCTGGTCTCGTCACCAAGGAGACGGGCGCTAAGCGGCTGCTTGGCAGAGACAGAGTGCCATTTAGCATTTAGGACCCCACAAAGCTTTCAGGGTGAACATGCAGGCCTTTTCACAGAGCGAGTGGGAGAGGGAGAGAGGAAGAGAGAGGTTGAATGAAAAGGAATAGAGGGTAAATAAAAAATGTCAATAAATAAAAATACATAAATATTTAAAAAAGGTCTTCCCATTACAGAATAAAAGGTACAAAAAAGTTACTAACAGATCCACAGTCACAAACACAGAACTTCAGATTGACCAAAAGTAAAAGAGTAAAGTAATGGAACAAAAGAGTGAGTGAATTAGAGAGCATATGCAACTACGTGGGGAAGAGAGAGAGGTTTAAGTATACAGCTTATTTATCGCTTGTCTGACAGACCCAACCAGTGAATTCCGCCGACTGCAGTGTTTCTGACGAGTGAAAATCATCTAAGTGTTAAGAGGTGCATGTGTGATTTCAGTTGACGTCACCGAAGAGGAAAGCTATTAATACTCATGCCCACCTGAGTCCCTGCCGGGCCAGGCCACTGAGAACAAAATGCAGTGCAAATTAACTGTAAGAATAAAGAAACACATCCATTTGCACTCCATACTAGTCTAAGCCTAGCCATATGTGCCTTCGAATGAACGCACAACGATTCACATTGTAGCAACCTGTAACTTTACACACTTTATCACTTCATTGTTGCTCTCAAAACCCTTAAGCTATTCGAATACTATAAAAAATTCATACATTTTATTTAAGGACGCCTTTCATGACACTCAAGGACATCTTACATTACAAATACAAAGCTTAACATAAAAGCATTTGAATAAGATAGCATATATTAGACATATAGGATACAAATAAAAAGGGGAGGGGAATATAAAACAATGAGCAAGGCATTACATTTAGTCGATAGGTAAATTAACAGATTTGGTTTTTAGCTGTCAGAGAGGGAGTGGACATTCCACGGATCTGCAAACTGGAACGCGGCGAAGCACGTGATCCCAGTGGGCCGTTGGACGAGGGCCACGAGGGGCAACGCACCGAGGAGAGCTGCCGTGCGTTTCGGCGGGACAGACCCAGTGTAGACTTCGGCCGGCGAAGAACCCCAGGGTGGGCAAACAGAGATGGGGGGGGGCGTGCCACAGGACCCCAACCGGAACAGCAGCAGCTTAGTTACAGTCTGGATCTCAGTGGAGGTGAAACAGGGCCGATCCACAGTGAAAGGAGACGGTGTAGACGGCGGAGGGATACAACCGCCGACACCGATCCACCGGGCCATCGCACACACGTGGGGCAGACTGGTGCAGGTAGGCAGCGCAAAGTATGGCCAGAATGACAGGAAGATGACCTCTGATGGAGGTCATGTTGCCGTGCCTAATCATCCACAAACATGCAGGCGGTGTCCAGGCAGACGAAACACGCAGTTTCTCCGGTTCAACAGGCTAAGAAGGTTAGTATAGTAGCTCAGTAGCTAACCAGGACCTGGTTCTCCATAGCTCAACACAATTGAGACCAGTAGGGGATAAATGAACAAGGGTAAATCGCTAACTACGACTAACTTAACTTAATAAAAGAAAAGATAAATAATACAAACTGTTCAGCCTCTAAAGTACAAAGACACAAAAGTAGAAGTGGCAGCCATCAGCGCCAACGTGCTCTACCTCAGGAGTAGTATAAAACTATACTAATACAGTACAGAGTGACAATGGATGATGACTATCTTATTATGCACTTACTGTATTACAGCCAGGATTATGTATCACTATTGCTAGAACATGGTGTGCAAATCAAATTCACAGAAAAAATAAACAAATAAAATAAAATAAACAAATTACATTCATTTGAATATCAGTTGAATATCAGTCAATATCAGTATCAGTTAAAAATGTGTGCTCGCATTCATGTGATTGACAGGCAAGTTAGATTTGCTGGACCGATCAGGAGTTTGAGGAATTGATTAGTCCAAAATATTCGGTTAGCTGGCAATATGTAAATCGGCATTCCATGGCTATCAACCAGAGCAGACCATTCTCACAGAGCATTTCACTCACTGATAGTTGACAGGTGACACATAGCTCTAAACTCAAAGCTACAGCTCCTTTAAGGGGCATTTAGGGATGACAAGCACGTTTTGTGCTGAGTATTATATGGAGAAGAACAGAGAGACTCAGTAGAACAGTAGAATCAAGACAGGTGGAATATAATGTACAGTAGTAGAAAGCAGACCATATGCAATGCAACAATCTCTTCTGTAGCGCCTTTAAAGAATAAAAGCATATTGCATGTTCTTGCCTGTTTCTCTCCTCCTGTTCCCCCACGTATTCACACTATTCAACGTGTTTTGGTCTCCAAAACCATTAGCTACAGTACCAAACCAGAGCTACCAGTACCAAACCAGACCCAAAAGTACCAAACCACTTCACTACCCTGAAGTTGTGATGGGCTGGTGTAATCCTCAATTCCAACAGACTGGCCTCCTCATCCATATCACCTTCATCCCCAGACATTGTTCAGAAAAGTGTCAAATCTGCTGGGGTAGCCAATTCTCTCTCCCTCTCTCTCAACCATGTACACATTTCCATGACCTTGACCTGGCCTGCTCATCATTAAGGGTTCAGCAACCTTCACTGTCTGTGTGATGCTTTGCTAAGCAGGTGTTCTAACACACTGCATTTTACACACCTAGTACCGGTAAATCACAATCTGCATAGAAAATGTGCAGAGATCTTTTATCATCCTAACAAGGATTAATTAAAATTGTAGCGGAGTGTTTTTCTCCACCCAGCACAGTGCGAGTGTAATCTGTTATAGAGGGGCTATTCAACCTGCATCAACGTATCTGAGTGGAGTTCTGTTCTAACAATGGTGAATAGCATCTCGCGTGGCTGCACATGCACTCTAATCGCAGTCTCAATTGGCCCTCCAATTCTATCCTAATCTCATCTCAACAAAGAGCACATTTTTTTCTATTTATATAGCTAATAAAGTGAACACATCTCTCCACATTTTCTGTTCTGCCATGCCTACCTGCCTCTCGTCGTCCAATGATAAAGACTGGCTAACACCCCACTCCCTGTCAAGCATAACCCAGGCCTATTCTGCTTAGGACCAAATGTGTAAAAAGACAATGCATCACATTGTGAGCCGAAGCTTGACTGTAGAGACTCAGGGTCCAGTGAGGGAGACAATCCTATATTGAGAAATTGGTAGAGAAGGAGACAGTGTCTTTTTTCCAGCTCAGGACAATGGACCCATTGATCACGCTGTGTCATCGTTAAAACCCTCTGTTACACCTCAGAGCTTTAATAAAGGGAACATGCCAAGCGTTTACAGCCCAGAGAAGATGGATCACTTGATATTCAGAGATTTATTGCGAAATATATGCATGGAGTGTGACTCAATCGCACACAGAGGTCCCCGGGAAGATGCTCGTGCACACCTCTAAGCTACTGTACTTTCTCTTCTGACCCTTTATCTTCCCTATTAAGCACTTTAAATCCAAACTTAAATCCAAACCAGATGAACAGAGGAGTCAAAGGTCTACGTCTACATAGAGTATTGCTAGCTGCAGCAGTGAGCATTGGCACTACATTGTAATTGCACATTATTGTTGCTTTGCCATAATTACAGCTGCACACTGGGAGGAATAGCCTTAATTGTCTCTTGGTAATTACCCAAATTGACGAGATGGTACTTAATTGGATTGTTTGAGATTGTGAGGCTGGTGTTTGTTCTGAGTGTGTGCAAGATTGTGCATGCGTGTGTGTGTGTGTGTGTGTGTGTGTAATGTTGACAACGAACAAAAACCACAGGAGACTATTTGCAGAAACAACAGCCTTCAAAACCAGCATGCATTTCCCAGTGGCATTTAAATACAACAATTTTGACCACATATGTAACTATGTAACTGAGGACTGATATTTTACCAGGCCAAAATGTTGAGAGCAGGCAAGAAAAAAAAGACAATGCTGTTGTGTTTATAAATAAAGAAGGTGTGCTAACGGAGTTCTCTTTAGGCTGTACCAGAGCCATGGAAAGAGAGAGTTAAAACCTTTAAACCACCCCATTCCCCTTAATGTTATGAAACTCATGGGATCAAAGTAACCCTAGTCTTGCAGATCCCAGCCTTTACATAAGTAAAGCCTGGAACACAGCGCTGGCTAACTGCATCAGTATCCGCCTACTTGACAGAGCAAGGTATTTTGATTGACCGTGTCGGCCGTTAGACTTGCAACGAGGAAAACTAAACGACTATGGCTGTTTACATGTCTTGTATATCTGTAAGGTTAGCAGGCTACGGTTACTGATTAAAACAAATGTTTAATTTTAATTCGTAAATAAAGCACTGTGCTATCATTGCACCGGAAATTACGAAGACATACGCGTGAGTGACAATGCTAACAGCCTATAAACATCAACAGTATCACTTCCCGACACTCAAGTCCTAGAGTCCTGTGTCGAGCTTACATGTATCTTGACGTTCAGCACGGAGTTGCCGATGTGACGTGGTGCTCATGGAAAAGGCTGCAACTAAAGCCCAAGCAGACACCACAGGTCCTGCAGGGGTAATGTCACAGGCTGGCATTTGAGGACTGAAACCTGGTGCTAATGTGTAGGCCGTAGCTCTGTATTGTCCCATTGAACAGGGTTCCTGTTTGAGAAAACCCCACAATAATGTGCGCCTAAATGGACTACCAACTACTATCACTTAAAAGTGTTAATTAGCCCATGGAAATGTCATGGTAAGAGTGTTAGCCTATAGGCTTTTTTGCTAGTATTTCTATCCACATGGAACCTTTAGATTTGTCATTACAATTCACAAGTCATAAATCAATTGTGTAGATGAAAGAGGTGAGATGAGTTCAAGAGAAATATTAAAGACTAAAGAATCTAAACATTGACTTCACAAATAAGTCACCTCCAAACGTACACTGCTCAATAAGTAAACATAAGTTTTGCATACCAAGCCTTTATCTTGTAGTAGAAAGGGAAGACAAAGTGGTGTTATTCAGACCATCACTAAAATATAATGACCAATTATAATAACTATGCAAATTATATAATATATATATTAAATAGCTGTCTAGTGTTTTTAATAACAATTCTGCGTAATGTTTGTTTATCTCAATTGCGGTTTCGTCTTACTTTCCTCATGTGGGACATTATTGTACATTTCCTATTCTTAAAAGGCTTTCTCATCAGGATATAAACTACTGGGACACACCCACACACAGAAAACAAATATACGATACAGTAAACAATATCCCAGTCAACACAGTTGTTGGAATGTGCATGTGGCCCTGTTGCGGTTGACTTATCAACGTGTGTCATCCCGTACTCCTTAACATCACGGGCCCACCTGGGCTCCTCTCTGCTCTATGCAAATGAGGGGAAATGGCACACAGGTGAACTGATGAGATAGATGGGTCGATGGGTCTCTTTCAACTCGTTTCACACACCCCAGAGGGACAAAAGGCATTCCAGGTATGAGACTGAGGGGCTGGAGACTGCGCTTGTTGGGTTATTGTGTGGACTGAATAAGCTTGTCATGTCTGATGCATGCGAACAGCCAATGGAAAGGGGGGAATGGGTGGTTGAGAGGGAGGGAGATAAAAGAGAGAGAGAGAAACACAATAGTGTGCCACTACACTCCCAACCCTGCAGTGATTCAGACCATTACAGTAACAAAGTGGTATAAGTATCACACATGGCACGTCCCCACTCTCTGGTGGGGATGTACAGTATATCACGGCATGGTACACACACACACACACACACACACACACACACCCATGCCTAGTGTGTCACACTGGTATGTCACACCTTTGGCCGTGGACATGTTTTGTTTTGTTGCCAAGAACAAGTGTTAGGAAGAAAATATCTCTTCTTTTTTTTCTTTTCAACATTTGTACAGGGTAGTTGTAGTTTAATTGTATTTATTCATGTTTTATACTCACACACAGTCACAATATACTGGGTACAGTTTAATTCATTATCCTCCAGTTAATTAAAGTAAATAGGGTCAAACGTGACAAATAAAGTAAATTTTTCATGACGAATACATGATGTTTTAATTAAATAACTTCAGCGATGAACCTCCTCGTCAAGTCGGCAGATAAATTACATTGGGTTGCAGTACTGGCAAGTGGCATCCAACAGGTGCCCATCAGGGCACTTATGCACAACCTCACCATCACAGCGAAATCTGTACCAGAAGGGAGATGGATCCTGGAGGATTTGGTTGAGCTCACCGATTGGGCAAGGATGGAGTTCAAACCTGCAACGCCAGGCCACGATGTTAAGAGACAGTGCACATGTAAATGTACGCCAGGCGAATATTGAGGTTAGAGCACAGAGGGAGGCAGAGGATCGCCTGCAGCATGCCGACATCGTTGGGTCAGCCAGCCAGGGCAGGCTATAGGTCTGGGGTGTGTCACCAGGGCTGGAGCAAGGCTAACCTGAAGCAGCGGCGTGTAATGGTACAGAGGGAGGTCCGTAAAAATCTGAAATAGCAGCAGCTATATGCCAAGCTCTCCATCATATTTGGACCGGTGTTTAAAATTACACAAGAGAATGTCTGTTGGAGATGCTTTTCAGCAGAGAGGCCAAAGGTAAGTGGCGTCACATTGTACAACAATAAGCTTGTGTGGTGATTTAATTTTACAGCAACAGACGGTACTGGCGTATTTGATCACATTTATTCCCTAGGCTATATCTGATAACCAGTAGGTTTGAAATATATACACATCTTCAGTAATAAGCATCAGTGCCAGTTGTTTGGTTTTACCAGCTCTAAGGTCATAATGTTCTTGTGTGGATCATTTGACAGTCAATATAAAAGCAGTGTACAGGCCCGCCATATTTTGCTGGTGGTCGGGGACAAGATCGTGGTCAGGGACAAGAGATGCACCCCCCCCCACACACACACACACACACACACACACACACACACACCTTCTTGTTTTGATAACTATAAAGTAAACTTTGAATCGATTGTAATGTTTTATCATTATGTTACTAAGTCATAAAATATTGGGGTAACACCTCATAAGTAACAATCAATGACAATTATAATAATTAGATCTTTAAATATCATGTTTGCTGTAGAAGTTAAAAGCACTTCATTATTGTGCAAATTAGCAATTATCTTTAATAGTAATAATGAATAATAATCGCTAATAATATTGCAGCGTGCTTCTTGCCAAATAAGTCACTATCATGTCACTCTGTCTCTCTACTTAATTAGTCAAGGATATACAAAATGGATGCAAAAAGTTTTATTTACCCCATTGAGTAGTAATCGGACTAATAACTGCTTTGTTTGTGGGACATCAGGCATTGCTAAGGAAAATCAGGTAATCTGATTGGTTATTATTGACGTGTGATTGACGGGTCGGAAAGGTCTATAGGATTACAATGGCAGGGAGATTTAATGTAGACTACAATGGGCATTTTAAGTGAGACAGAAACAAAACAAGGCTACAATCAATTTAGTTTGCATGTATACACAGATCAAATGAACACTGTCTTGACAATGTCATAATAAAAAAGGGATGGATTGTTATGAGCACAAGCATCCACACAAGTTATTAGAAGCATTTGTCTAGGGTAAAACCTCACCGTCCCAAAACTACAACCCCACAGAACCTCTGTGAACTAGCCAGATCAGATGTTGGCCCCAGATCTTAAGCCAAACATGCTGCGGTGGAGCACTCAGTGAAGTCTTTGAGGCCTAATGTGTCTTTAAGAGATTGAGGGACCTGTCCAGTGCCCCCATACCTCCCACCCCATTCCTTCCCGACCCCCGTTCACTTTCTTTCTCCTCCAAATATCTGCCAATCATTTATTCAGGCATATCTCTTAGGCATATCTCATTAGATGTGCTTCGGGAACATGCCATTCCAACATGGTCGCCGTCTTCTGAGTGCCCCATCATTCTGACAATCTCTGAGCCGCTGTCATTCAAACACGTGCACGCACACATCCAAGCACGCACTTAGCAAGCACACCCTGAAGTCCTTTAATTTTTTGAGAGGCTATTTTTAGTGTGAAAAATAATCGAGGTGGAAAGTTCCATCTGTCCAACACACTCGATCCAGCTGCTCCTTTTTAGCAGCGAGCGGAAAGAGGCTGCAGAAACACTACTTAGCATCAATTGACTAGATAGAATAAGCCACATAAAGACATTTGCTTATTTTTTTTCTCTCTCTCTCTCCACGGTTTACATTAGCAGGAGTTTTAAATCAAGGCTCGTATTCTTTAGTTTCCATGTTAAAAGGCACTTTTCATCAGCAGAAAAATGAAACAAACATCTCCAGCTGTGTCACCTGAGACCGTGGTGAGTTCTGGGCCACCACCTCTGGTTGGGTTAAATTTGCTAAATTGATCTGTTGCTGGGATTGGTCCCTGCTGCCCCAAAGGGGTGTTGTGGATGAGGACACAGCAGCTCTGTGTTGGTACTGCCTGGGGTGAAGGGAGGGTTACTGAGAAAGACTGAACCAATTGGCTCATTATTATGGAGCTACTATCGCCTATACTTCTCAAACGTTCCCTTCAACTTCCATAAACTTGTTCAAACACTTTTCACTTTGATGCGCTTCACATTTGAGTGACGCTGCTCTTCATTCCTAGGAAATAACGCAGTTGTTGTTAATTGATAAGCAGAGATGCACATTTTATGGGTGATAGAGGTTTATGGTTCATGGTTGAAACTGGACGCATGTCCTCAAAAAAACAGTGTGAGTGAGTGAGTGAGTGAGTGAGTTGGGGAGTGGGCACATTAATGCCCTCTAGGCAGTGTTCAAGCAGCCTACTTTAACCCATTGAGACCTGATGCAACATTTGAAGACCTGATTAGATGTATGCATGCTTCACCCTTTAAGACATGATGTTGTCAAGACACACGGTGGATGAAATACATTGTGATTCACTGAAATCACACAGGAAAGCTATGCATTAGTTATGTGGGCCGCACAATTTTTAAAAGCTAATGTTAAGGCTGGGAAATAACCATTATTTGGACATAACCACGATTACCCACACGCTGGAGCCAAACTTCTTCCATAATAATAATAGTAATAAATTACAATGATGAAAATAGGTGTATTGTTTCAATATATATGTTTTCTTTTGGTAATGTTAATTCGCTGAAACAAAGTAATGATATGGTCTGTCAGTTTTCGAAAGCAGTCGAAGAAGAAACTATTTAGAATTTGGTGCGTGCGTATTACGCAGGGGGGTGACTGCTGTCCCCGAAAGATGACAAACCGTCCCGTCAATGCAAAAATTAGCTGGATTAAAAAACTGGGCATTCGATTGACACACCTAGACAATCGAGACCCATTTCATTCTTCCCACTAGCTGGGGTGACATGCAGACGTTAACCACCTGCACATGGCTCATATAGGCTTCGACTCTTAAATCAAGGTAACATATCTAACAATTGGCTGCAAATGAATTCGATCTCTACTCTATTTTGTAGGTTGGCCTACATCTTCCACAAAAAACAACGTCGTGTCAAATAGACAACGAATGACCCTAATGATATGCGCATTGCCCCTCTTAATCGCGCGGATTACCGGCGCGGATACTTAATGTGCGTCGTCTGCTCAGTTTCTATTTAAAAACGCCCAACCGTATAGCCACGATCAAATATTTGTCGGCATAAATTACATTTGCATCAAGAGTGGCCAGTCTTTCATTACGGTAAGTGTAAACCGGATTTATTAACGGACAAGACATTTTTGGATAGGCCTACTATGCGTAAAAGCAAAGGGAGGGAGGCAGATACTGTATTAATTGGCATCGGCTAGCCTATTCGAGACAAGGCAGCCATCCTGTACATCAGTGGTTTCGTTTCAGTGGAAACAGTGGATCGGTCAGCAGATCCAAATATATTAAGGAGGTTATCAAATATTGCATGCGCTCTTGGAGAGGGTACGTTCGTGATGGCAGTGGCACGACATTCCAGAAAGCCCATCTGTTTTACTTTAGCAGTAGACTTTAAGTAGCCTACTCTTACTGTACGGTACTGTAGAATAGTGGGTCTGAACATAACATCATCTTAATATACCATGGGTTGGGTCATCAAGTAATTATCTACAAAGTAGGATAATGGCGGAAAGTGTTAAATAGTGTGATAAAAATGTAAGTTGCAAGAGTGAAATGTAGTTGAAATTACGCACACATGTTTCACAGTAGCCGAACTTACCCTCCATGCAGAAAAGGACCATCCAAGCTATCCATAAATCCGAATTATGAAACTTCACCATGGTTCTTCAATGTTCAGTGGGTCTCTATCAGTTATCCAAATGCCACCCTCAGTTAAATAAATATCACACTGTCTCTTTGACACTGTACAAAGTAGATGTCATTTCCATTCATGGAAGCAGTCAAATGGTGTAGACAAGACGTCGAAAGATGTTGGTCAAACAACGCGAAATGTCCAAATGTGTCCGTAATATATGCCGTTTGTTTCGGTTCACCACGTGCGGCTGCTTCCACGCTTTATTTCGTATTTTCTTCGAGGGCTGCCGCTTCGCAAACAGTAACCTTCACCGTCCAATTTGCCCACACCTCCAGTCAATTAACGCACCTTCAATAATACTGTCCTGGTAAGGTTAACTTTCTGTACTTTACATTAAACTTAAAGCAAAATGAACAACTGACACTTTCTAGTCGGATTGGTTACTCTCCGACTCGCTTTGTGCTTCATGTTTCTCGCCTTGCCTTGCACTCGGGCTGCGGCGCTCAGCCGATTTGGAACAGTTGATTGAGCTGGGCTGTCTGTTGCCTGGAGACCGCTGTCGCCAGTGTAGACGAGACGTTCGAGCCCCCCCTGGTGTAGGCAGAAAAAGCAATTCACAGCTGCTGGAATTCATGGGGCAATAAAAAAAACGTGTAGAAACAATAAAATATCAATGGCATTCTTAAAGACTACAATAGATAACCCAACCATTGTTCACAAATGGCACTGGCTTACAAAAAAACGTTGTTGTAATGGTTTTAATGCAAACATGTAATTTTTTTAAACAATAAACTACTTCCCGGGAAAATAATGAAATTATATTATAAATTATATATAATGTATATATTATGTAACTGGGTGCATGGACAGCATAAATTACCCAAGGCAACAACAGTGATGTTCACACAGACATGTTTGAGTCCATTCCCAGGCCAGCTGTCTCTTTTTTATATTCCTCCCTAAACCGATTGCAGGCTGGATAAGAGTACATACAAATGTCCAAAGTCTGTAATAAATTACATGTTAATTGCACTTTAAATAACCTATAAAACAGTTTTCCTCCTTGGAGGTATGTATAGGCTAATTTTAAACCGTGGCATTATTAGGATAACAAATAGGAAAACCCAAATGCCCCTAGTTTTTATATGCAATGTCAGGCAGAAAAAATAAAAACGATATGCAATAATAAAAAAACACAAGAAAGCAAGCAGCTGTCGACAAATAGGGCTGCATCAAACAGCATGAGTTCAGACTGGGGTCTGAGGACCTCCTCAGATCTCCAGACATCTTTAGTAGCTTGAGGCCCTTATAGCCTCATAACGGTTTCTTGGCACAAATACACAAAAAATAGTTAAGCATCAAAAACACAACATACAACTACAGTATCCCCCCCCCCCCTTTTCTTACTTGAAAGGAGGTATAGAGTGAGAAGCTGTGACCAATGTAAACAATCACTTGTGTCCTTTCCCTCCATCCATCTATCCTTCATTTTCTCCCTGGCAGTATTTTTAGACAGAGTACATTTGTTTTTATTTTACATGGCTTTGAGAGACAAATATTAATGTGCATGTTTTTCCTAAATTCATACATTAGATTGTCAGTCAAAGTCAATTATTGATTTCTATCTTAAACTCTACTCCAATTTGTAAGCATTGCCCAATCATAAAATAAAAAATAATCTATAATTAGTGTATGATGGGTACAGCTACACTTATATTGTAGACAGTCTTCACTGGAGATTACAATGTCTGGTACGGAAATCAAGTGGTCCATTATATTTGTGCAATATCAAGTTGTTGTGCATCTTCAAGCTTGACTTTTGTCTCTTGGTCAGTTCATCTAGTTTATGTACACACTAGTATAAGGTTCCATCAGGTAAAATAAAGCCAAGGGCCGTAGACTGCTGTAATCTTTTAATTCAATTTCACTAAATACTAGAAGTCAATTGATGTAATTTCACAGTGACAGTTTTCTTATCTCATATTCTGCAATGTTATAGAATATATAAAGTTAGTAGTTTGTGGGGGAAAAGAAAAAAAACAATAGGTGAATAAATACAAATGCCAATCTCTCAGCTATAGGCTACCAACAAAGATGTATTCTTTCATAATCTCAAATAATTAATTAGCCTACTGCTGGAACTGTTTAGGTCAAATAGTATTATTGTTTGACTTGTTTCGGTCCAACAATATCATGAGTCTACATTGTAAAAACTGTATTAAAATTGTAAAAGACAGATAGAAAATGCTGCCACCTTGTGGCCAAATATGAAACCTTTACACTATTGTAATCACAGTCATGATATATTTAAGAATTTTGTTTACACAAAAGTAGAATAACAAAAACAAAAAACCACAGCATTAACACCACATATTTGTAGAACTCTAGTCTTCATGCTATCATTTCATTACTTCTTGTGCTGAAATGCAAATAGAACACATCAATTAGAAACAGCTCAGTAGCATGGTTCTCAATGTTCCTGCATTATGACTTATGAAAGCGGCCTAAACCATGATATACCCAACCATTATATTAGCTATAGTCTGACCGAGTAGGGGCATGAGTCATCATTGGCACACGCCGCAATTCTTTAAGGTTATAGGTTAAATGCACAAGGTAGGTAAACACAAACAAAGGCCTACACAAACAGTTGCTTTAAAGTAGGCTGCCGGTTCACATGCCCGAAGGAGGCTCTGCAGATATGAAAGAGCATGGGCTATCAATAACTACAGCAGCCACACCCAATGTAGTTAGGCCGGTTCCAAGATTGCGCATACAGCATAAACATTTGAAGCTATGTGTTAATGTTTTGTATAGCCTCCCAGCCAGTGTCATTAACTGAAGGAATTACTTCTATAGGCTCAGATCTAAATAACTATGGGTCGCCATTTTGTCCAGCCTGTCCACAAAATACAAACCACAACTGCCAATTTCGTGAACGAAAGTATGTCCTCTATTTTGTGGACGTAATGTAAAAGAGTTTGTTTTACGTGGCCAAAAGGAGTTACATTATTTCATAATAAATTTATGTCCACGAAAAAGTGTGTTACCCTTGGCGCCCCATAAATAACTGCATACATTATTCCTACATCTTAGTCACAAACTAAATAAACCTGCCTACCTTTTCGTCACTGGATGAATCTGAATCGCTACGTTTCTTATCCTTGCCCTTCTTATCCTTGCCATGATGCTTGTCCTTCTTATCCTTCTTGTCCTTGTCCTTCTTATCCTTCTTGTCCTTGTCATGGTGCTTGTCCTTGTCGTCCTTGTCCTTGTCACTCTGAAAAAGTAAAAAAAAAAAAAAAAAAAAAAGTGGAGTCAGGGATTCTGGGGAAAAGAATGTTTTGATCAAGGTCAAAAATACCCAATGTGTAATGGAATATGTCTGCACCACTTTTTGTTCCCATTTAGAGACGTACACATCCGATTCTTCTCAGCGCACACACAGAACAGGCAGCTAGCAGACTATAGGAGTTGGAAAGATTTCCAAGAAGAAAGGAAAAAAAAAAAAAGTTCCAAGTTTGTTCACAAAATATATTACTGAGCACGTCACCTAGTCCAGGTTTCCCCAACCCTGGTCCTCGGGGACCGGTGCCCTGCATGTTTTAGATGTTGCCTTGCTCCAACACAGCTGATTCAAA
>JAODTR010054650.1:0-17646 GCA_025399935.1 Amblyopsis rosae
CAATAGTTTCAGTTCTGCATAACTTTACTCCTTGTCTATACAGTCAATAGTTTCACCAGTTCTACATAACTTTACTCATTGTCTATACAGTCAATAGTTTCACCAGTTCTACATAACTTTACTCCTTGTCTATACAGTCAATAGTTTCACCAGTTCAACTTTACTCCTTGTCTATACAGTCAATAGTTTCAGTTCTGCATAACTTTACTCCTTGTCTGTACAGTCAATAGTTTCAGTTCTACATAACTTTACTTCTTGTCTATACAGTCAATAGTTTCACCAGTTCAACTTTACTCCTTGTCTGCAGTGAAAAGGCCACTGGTGGTGAAAGACACTTACCTGTTGTGTCCTGCTCCTGTGTTACAGCAGCATGGAACGTAAGCAGCTCCTCAACCTAACTTGAATCATTCATTTACATTTTGCCTTGAACTAGTTATGTACTGTAATAGTTAATTCTTTGCTATGCTAGACCTTAATACATGAAAGCACGGCCCCATGTAACATGCACTGTAGGTAGTTGGTCCTCAGAGTGGGGGTCAATAGCTGAAATATGCTTCACAGGGACCCTCATTTGTTATTATTTTGAATATGGTTTTATGTCATTAATAAAAGGAGTCATTCTTGCTGTGTGTTTGCTTGTGTGATTACATTTAAGGCCACTGATCAAAACAACAATGAAAACATTTTGAAATAGTTTATCGGCTTATTATGACAGGAAAGGGGTTTTTGCTTTGATCATACAAACTGAAGGTGTATACCTCAGTGTGTCTGTCTGTCTGTCTGTCACAAGGTCTGCTACACTCCATGTCAGCATGAACAATGGCCTGAGCTTCATCTCCAGCTCGGTCACCATCACAGCTGTCAAATGCGTGAGTATGCTCAGGTCGCCGCACTATCATCTAATCATACAGATTCTGAAATACAAAATACAACCATATGAAGAATTTCATATAAGAAATTGGTATGTCACAAATTAAATGGTATAAAAATTTAAACTATAAAAATAAAAAAAAGGTAAATATTTCTTAAAATAAGCAACACTTTCTACAAAAAAAATACTGTTTTCAAAAGAGTTTAGAAAACAATTACAAATATCTGGTATTGTAAGAAGAAATATCTTGTCAGACCAAAAAAAAAAAAGCTGATTTCTTTCATCTAATTAAAGAGTTTTCATCTTATTAAGATCTTATTAAGATTAAGATTTAGTCAGCCTGAACATATATAATCCTGTGTATACTGTACCCACTCAATAGTTATTATAGCGAATAATTTTATTAAAAACCTAAGGGAACCTATAAGGTATTTTCTGTCAGTTTTAACATAATGAGTAACACTAATACTGTATATCCCTAACATAACTGTTATATTATACTGCTATATTCAAACTGAATGGTTTGCTTTATGTTCTGACGGATTCAAAACACCTTTAAAGGTGTAATCAGCGATTGTAAGCGAATACACTTTTTGTGAAATGTGTGATCGGGGCTTTATCAAAGCGCTTGTGAAGAGGCTTCGCCTTTAGCGACGCATCTCGGTGTGATCTGCGTCTGTTCTCCCAACAGTCGGATGGGAAATTTGTGGCCATCGCTCTCCTCATCCTCCTGCTGCTGCTGATCATAGCTCTGCTCTGGTGGTTCTGGCCCCTATGCTGCACGGTGGTATGTCCAGCATCTGGCCCGCACATCTGGCCCGCACATCTGGCCTCATTGGACCGGAATGCGGTTAAATACTTTTGCTAGCTGTTTACGCAGTTAGCTAGTATGGCTATCCTTATTGTTCACAGAACAGATACAGTATTTGCTAACCACCTTGCGTACTGTATGTAAGACGTTTGCTTACACCCTGTAAATAGTACATGCTACTGTTATTAGACATTTAAGGTATAAAAAAAGTAATCCTAAACTTAATATATTTATCTAAACTGTAAGTAAATGCCCATTTAGCTTTTATTTATGGCAAATTTATGGCTGTCCATACTCTGTTTGATAAATATGTGGTTTGCTGTTGTCTTTCTGTCTATGAAGAAAGTTTAGGATTTCAGCTTTAATGAACCCATCAAGCACAGGTCTGCAGATCAGATTAGCATGTAGCTTGCTAGCTATCCTGAGAGACTCGCAACCATCTCTTTCCTCTTCACAGGTCATTCATGAGCCTGCACCCCCAGTGATGGAGGACAGCTCTGTAAGATACTCCATTTGTTCCTGTTATAACAACTGCTATGCATTTTAATTCATTTGAACTTATTTAAAAAATATTCCTTTTAGCATAATAGCAAACCTGTAATGCCTGTGAATAGTCCCACTCTGAAGTGTGTAGCTAAAGTTATTGGAAAAATAACAAATACGGAACATTGTAATGCATTTCAATGGAAGCAAAAATGGAACGCTTCCGGTCTCATAAGTGGTCTTGTCACCAACGGCATTTTGATGCGGAGGCTGAAGTACGTCACCGACGGACCTCCCCATTGACTTGCGTGGAACACTGGGTCGTTTTTGTCTGCATAAAGGGTGAAAAGTGCCCCCCCCCCTCAGTCAAACACTGGAAAAATGCCGTCCGTTGAAACCTCTCTGTTGCAGCTGTTGTACTTTTGTGATGCATATTTTCCTGCTACAGGATGAGGAGGAAGATGGCTACCCCAAGAAGAGGTGGCCGACCGTGGATGCTTCTTACTACGGAGGCCGCGGGGTTGGGGGCATTAAGAGGATGGAGGTAAACCACTAAATACAAGGTTTAGAACATATACTTCTCCAGCGTCAAGCCATAAAAACATGCACTGAATATCCGCAGATTCATGGGCTCCTCCGTCAACCTGTCTGTACATCTCCAACGCCATTAAAGTGTATAACTTCACCCCCACGCTCAGAGCCTGACCACCCATTGCTAAACTTTGAATGCCAAACCGTGGTCAAGTGAGGGGAGGGGCTGAGAGGGGGATGATAACATTAACGTTAACGTCTGAATTTGATGACACGTGAGCGGAGGATAAGTACTTTTGGAAAGTCCGAGAATGATTTTTATCGGATATGACGTGTTTTCAGACCACAAAATCCAGATTTAGATAAAAGCGGGAATTCAGTCAGGACCTTTAGTCTAAATAAGTATTTTATTTGCATCAGGTTATTTATATTTGGAGGTATGGCTCAGTTCTGGGAGCTCCCTGCCCTTCCATGAGCATGCAAGGAAAGCCCTTTCCATGCTCATACATAGAAAGCCCCTTCCCCCTCCCCCACAGCATACAGAACAGCAAGCATCAATGACAACACCGTGACATTAAGTAATCAAACACAGTATTAGAGAAGGAGGTGGGGAGGTGGTGGAACGCAAAAATGCTCGCAGAGGAAGCGCTAAGAATGGGTGTCGGCTTAGCGCCCTTAGCCGAGATCGGCCAATCTTATGCTTAGCTGTGATCAGCTGAACAGTGAGCTGATTGTGATCACCTGACTGTGATTAAGCGTGACTTCGTGGCCTGCCTGAAGTATCTCTAAGCTTATTTTTCCTCATCATTAACGCCTCAGGTGCGCTGGGGCGACAAGGGCTCTACTGAGGAGGGGGCCAAGCTGGAGAAGGCGAAGAACGCCCGCGTGGTGATGCCGGAGCACGAGTTTGACCACTGCCCCACCCGCATGCTGAACAATGGCATGCACAAGCCTTGCCGCCATCACAAGTGGTATTCCCCCATCAAGGTTTGTTCACCCTTTACTTTAAGTCTAGTGCTAGTGCTAGCTTGACTAACTGACACAGCGCTGGCTAACTGACTCAAGACCCGCATACTTGACAGGAGAGGTATTTTGATTGATGTGCACAACGACCAACTACGCGTGGCAAGTGGTAGAGCGTAGTCGGTGGGTGATCAAGAACTCGCTGGTTCGAACCCCGCTAATTCCTCACCAAGTATCTAGGTGTCCTTGAGCAAGACACCTAACCCTAACTGCTCCCGGTGGTCAGGTGTCTCTTTACATGGCTGACATCGTTATGTGGTTCATGTTTTTGGTGAAATTTGTACTTTTACTATATTAATAATCAAATATTCCCTGGAGCAATGTCAGTTACATTCAGGTTTCATTACGTTAGCTTACTATGACCGGCCATGGATCACCATGGATACCAACTGTAGTGAGAGAGTTGTTGCGTAGAATGTTGCATTGTGGTTGCATATAAAACTATGCAGCGTAGGGAAAATACGCATCCAGTGTGTAACTGGCTGGTTTCAGCAACAAGGGGGCTTTGTGGGTGACACTGATCAAAACAGTACAACCATAAGATAAATGTAGTTGCTTAAAGTTAAAAGAGATGGATTAAAACATAAAAAAGCTTATCTTTCAGCAGTCCTAAAGCAGTTGAGCCCGCTTCAAGTATACAGCATAAGAGACTATATAAAATATCACTATACATCACTGTCTCTCAGTTATTTGTGGATGTCTTACTCGTTTATGTAATGCTTTACATGTGTTTACATTATGTCTGAGAAGTGATTTAGTCAGCACTTGGACACTGCTTTTATTTATTTTTATTCCTAACTGTGTGTAATGTAAATAATTTGAGTTTTCCGTGATCCTCAGAAGCATGTGTTAGCAGGAAACAGTTAATGGAATTTGTTTCATATTAAATTAGTCAGCTGAATTGAGCGTAATGGGAACCAGACACGAACTCAGCTAACCTCTGCATATGAAATCTGTTGAGCTGATGTTATTGCTAACAAACTACAGTACACACTTTTCGATTAATTTCTGTCGTACTTCCTACAGTGTATTATTATGTATAAAGAACAGAATACCCAAAACAAAAGAAGTAGATACCATCAAAAACATGAAACGCAGTAAAAAAACATTTATTTATGCTAAATTTGGAAAGGGTTTATTTTGAATGCAGATTTTTTGACACTTTCCATCCGTATTTTAAGAATATAAACTCATTAACGATGAGTTACATGAAGGTGTTAGTAGAGTTATGGTAAAACGTGGACTTGCATAATAGTAACCTTATAAAGCAGTGAAATGTATACATGCCTCATTTTAGATAAACAACAAGAAGTAATGTTTTTTTATAAATAATTGCTCATTTTGGACACACGTGGCAATAAATATGCACAACACAGTATATTAAATATATATTGTATACTGTATTGTATTTGTTTAGGGTAAACTGGATGCCCTGTGTGTGTTTCTGAGGAGGTGCTACGACAGAATATCTGTGATGAGACCACATCCTGGAGACAAGGTGCGTTATCCACCAGCCTATATTTGTACTTACTGGAAAGACAAAGGCAGACAAAGAAACAGTGAAAAATGCAAACTCACTGTGACAGGATATGGCAAGAGGACCTTTTATTTTTATTTTATATTCACCACCACAGGACGAAAAAGAGAGAGAGAGAAAAAAGTAGAAATATGTCTGGAACAGAGGCAGTGTCTCAAGATCAAAGAAGCCAGTAAAAACTAAATTTAAGGCCCCAACTGAAAAACATTGTCAAAAATAATAAATTCCTTAACTTTGCATGTACGTAATTTCTCAGCCTAATGAGAAGAAGGCACATAAAGACATTAGCGAGTGCATACATCGAGCACACGCACACACACATACTTGTCATTATTACTGTAAGTAACAGTATGTATGCTGCGTAATCTCTCAGCTGTGCCTAATGAGATGAACGCACACTAGATGTTAGCGCACACACACACACACAGGTCATTATTACTGTAAGTAACAGTATATGTACATAACGCACACTAGATGTTAGCGCACACACACACAGGTCATTATTACTGTACTATAAGTAAGTATTCCTCCCGGAGGAACACTCCCATCTGCAGAAGCCATTGAGTGGCAGGCTACAGCTCCTCCTAGCCAGGACCCGCCCATTAGGTAGGATTAGGCAGCCGCCTAGGGTGGCATGAATTTGAGGCGGCATTTTGACGAATGGCTATGCACTCCTGATCAGCGTAAAGCTGTAAATAAAACAAATGTGTAAAGGCAGGGCAGGGTCAGTAGTTCTCGAGAACGCTTGCTAACATTTGAGATCAAAACAAGATCCCTCTGCAGTGCTGTCCCACACATTGAAATGCATCACCAAGCCAATAACAAGTTGGTTTGTTGTTGTGAGGGGTGTTCTCCAATATATTTTCCTATTTATGGAGCCAGGGCTTTGTAGTAGGCTAGCGGCAGCATTGGGCAGTAACGTCACTACTAGTTAAACTACATTTCCCAGTAGCGTGGCGATAGCGGCGCTGTTTTCTGAATGTAATAGCTTTTCAGTAGCGAAGCCCTTTCATTGATCAAGTAGTGCGGTAGCTTCCACAGAAGATACATTTTCCCAAGCATTTCTGAATCTGCAGCTCAAGCTTAAGTCTGATACAACTACTAAGAATCAGTACGTGATGCCATCACATACACGGACCTAGGCTACATGTGAAGCCGACAGAAGCACTTCCGTATGACGTGACGTAGGCGTAGGCCTACCAATCACTGTGGTGATGCCTGAGACTGATGCAGGGGATTGAGGGGGAATAAAGACAAGACTGAGTTTACGTGATAGAAAGAACATTGAGAGCAGAGAACACAGCTTATTGTTTAATAAACAATTGAACTGAAAAGTTTTGCCTGTTTATTTGTTTGACTGACACTTTTGAATGTTGGTACAATAATAATAATCCTAGCTACACCTCCCCTAGATACACCTCCCCTAGCTACAGCACCCCCTAGCTGCAGCTCCCCCTAGCTGCAGAGGTGTAGCTTGGCAGGCCTGCTGTTCCATGACACAGTAGGGAGAACCAGTAATGGCATTTCCTCTTTCCCTATTGAGAGCACTGCCCTGCCAAGCAAAGCACTGTGTAGTGAGCGGGCTGGAAGGGTCTGTGCAGCGCCCCGGCTCACTTTCAACTGATCCAGGAGCAGTCTTGTCTCTTGGGGGGGGGGGGGTGGGGGGGGGTTAATATAACAATATAATAATATAAAATAAAATTTTAAGAGGTCTTCAACAGGCGGTCCTCAAAGGTAATGCATGGGGTCCTCCGAAATGTTTGATTCCAAACTTTTTTTATTTCAAACATTTTAATTTCTGAAAATATACATTTACCCAAATACAACCTGTGCTATAAATATATAATGACAATTATTTTATTGGCTTGCATTTATACACGGCACATTTATACGTTTCAAGGGATCCTTGGCTCAAAAAATGTTGAAGACCCCTGGTGTATAGTTATTAATGTGTCCTCAAATATACAACCAATAATAAACAAAAGCATGTGTATTGTACTACTACTCCCTGTAAACGTTGAAGTCCCCTGGTGTATAGTGATTAATGTGTAATAAACAACAACAAAAGCATGTGTGTTAAATGGCTGTTGTCGCTCACAGGGGCGGTGCATCAACTTCACCCGCGGCCAGTCCTGTCCGGCGCCGCGCTACCCCATTTACAACCACCGGGCCACGCCCATCTACACGCTGCCGCACAGCTACAGCCGCCGTTGCCGCGACGACGGCCTCGCCGGCCTGCCTCCCTCGCCAACATCCACCTTGCCGCGGCTGCCCTCCACACCTCCGCCCCACTGCTCCTCCTCCTCCTCATGCTCCTCCTTCTCCTCATGCTCCTCCACCTCCGTCACCCCTCCGCCGCCAAGCAGAGCCCTGCCGCAGAGCGATCCACCCTCCCCTCCGCCTCAGGGACCGCCCCCTCCGCTTCAAGGACCGCCCCCTTGCAGGGCGCCGCCCCCATCCCGCCCTCCGCCACGTCCCTCCTATTAGCCTTGGCCAACCAGCAGCGAGGACCACCTCCTCCTCCTCCTCCTCCTCCTCCCCCTCGTGTAGCCATAGCGCGCAGAATTTCCCGATCCTGGTCCTGAGGTATAGCCTGGTTACCACTAGACACAAATGGCCACGCTCCATTGGGAAGTGTTCGCAGTCGTTGACTCCTACTAGGCATAGACCTCTGGTTAATTTTAAAATTAATGGACAGCCCTTTGACCAATCGCCGTTGCTACAACTTTTCCACCATTTAGAAACATGCTTGACTTCAACGTCATCTCACTAACTCACTCTGTCTGGACCGCCAGCAGGGTGGCTGTGGAAACACTATTGCAAACACAGTTACCGTAATCTCAGCTAAATCAATTGATTTGAGAGCGCAATAGTCAGGAGGAGTGCTTCAAAACGATCCCAGGTTTGGCTTGTGATCCGGACCGCCACCAAATATCATCTATTTGGGCAATATCCAATAATTTCATCACATCATGAGAATCTTTTTGAAATAGCCTGCAAAAAGACAACCAACATCCCAACTCTTGAGACAAGCAAACAGCTTTGTTTTGTTATATACGGTATCTGTGAGGTACTTTACTCATGTACTGCTTCTTGTATAATTATAGCAGCTGAATGTCTAGCATAGTGATCCCAGCTTTACTGTAGCAATTTAGTTTTTTACTCGCTTTTCATGTTGCTGGTATCAAATCAGCTGTATCGTCATAACGATTGACCTGGTTTGAATTAGATCTTGTGATCTGATACTGACGTTTCACTGCATTGTGCAGTAAATACAACATTATCTATAAAAACTAAATAAAACAGTTTTAAAAAAAATGAAGGAACTGTAAATGACTCGTGTTTAATGCATGTATTTATAGTTGAAATGTCTACGTATTTTTACCTGCCTTTTTTCTGATTGGTGGCTTTATTATATCATTATTAAAAATGTGCAGTTATACTGATGGTCCATTTATAATGACAAGCAGTAACAGTGAAGTTTGCTTTCTTATGCAACTATAGTTTGCTAAGCGGAGTTGAGTCTCTAAGTAATTTGATTATAACTTTCATGTGGCTGGGTGTTGGACTGTGTCATGAAGTGGTTTTCTGAGTTAAACAGCCCACCTCCCATCCCCCCCCCAAAAAAATTGTCACCCAGAGCAGATATATAAAGCATATATTTCTCAACTATAAGCTTCTAAATCATCCACTGAAATGTCTCCAGAGGGCCACGTTCCTGTGGCTAGTGAGCTCATGGTGGCGTGATGATATGCCAGAACTATAGCAGAGACATTAGCACAGGCCAGCCATAAAGGCATGCAAGATCTGAAAGAGATGTTCATGAATGCTAAACTCTACTTAACATATATAACATGTTGTCTGCACACTCCTCCATCTTTAATTAAAGATTTGTTATTCTAAACATATAACACGTTAAGTTACTCTAACACTAGTGACTATAAACTAAAGCCTAAACGTCTACATTTTATGAGGATTGCTGGTGCTTTTGGAGAAGTTTTCTATTGTGTGTAGTCTCATGTGTGCTGTCTGTTGGTCAGTTGAACATTTGGACACATTCTATTCATGACAGTTAGTGGATTGTAATTGCATGGCGCCCCCTGCTGTGGACACAAAGATATACGTCGTTTTGTGGGAAAGAAAACATCAGGGTATCATTCTTGCTGGAACATAATTCATTCTATTAATTAAATTCATATATAGACTAGCTTACACTAAAAACACACATTTAGTCAAGTGTTATGTGAATATATTATTGTATATGTGGTATACATACTGAGCGCAAATTTTTCACTTAATCAAGGAAGCTTGTGGAGAACACAATATGACGCTCAAATCCAACTCAACACATAAGACATTCACATTTGTATTTTATTTGCCATCCCTTATAATTCTTTTAATAATCTCACAAAAATAGAAGGAGCACAATATCACAGCTCTGACGCAGGTTTGGGTCCCATGAAGACAAATCCCAAAACATTCGACCAACAGGGTTCACTTTTGGCAAAACAGAAGCATAGGACAGAGGGCGTCTGTGGTTAAACGCCACGTAGACTGACCTCACGCATGGCATGGTCGCTACGCAGGCTACGATCGCATGTTAGTATGCAGTGGGGCAAGGTGAGGCTTTGCATAGGTTCAGACAGTTCACTGCAAATGGCGGTTGGTTATGGAAAACACAGGCCTTAACACAGTACCGACGTAGGCCAGAGAGACAGCCGCATGGGGAAATAGTCACACCTTCTTAAAAGGTATGTGTATTCTATTATTTTCTTCTTTTTTTTGGTTCATTTTGAACTTGGGCAAATGTAATTTGTTTGTATACAGAAAATGTAATCTGTATCAACACGCAGTGCACTGCCATTGCATGGCGTGTGTTTTTAACCAAGTTCAATCATTCTTTTTGCCAATATAACCATTAGAATGCATAAACACACACATACATACACACACACCTGCGCTGTCCTTGAGTGACAATCAACTTTCTTTTCTCAAATCCAGAAATATTTGTGCTCTCTGTGTGCCAAACGATGAATGAAAAACAACCAATGTATGAAAGGCATATGAAACAAAACAACTAAAAAGGTTGATAAATACAGCAAATAAACTGTACGTGTTTAAATCGCTACGTAGCTTGAACACAATATAATGTATGACCACCATCTCTAAACATGAATCACTTCCCTTCCATTGTTAAAAGCAGCTTACTGCAGAACAACGCTCAGAGAAGTGCTCGTCTAAAACGTTGAATAATCTCGATCATATTAGGTGCATACAATACTGTATGTATAGCTGCATCCCCATTCCTCACCATAAACTTTAATGAGGCGTCTAGCTAACCCTCTGCAAGGTGTCAACAAGCAACATTACCCCTAATCTCGACCGGGCGCATCTCTGTCGCGTTCCGGCTGAGTGAACCACCAAAGTGTCCCAGGTGCGTCCCAGGACCGGCTCTCCGCTTGGCTCCACAAGAAAAATAATAGTTATATTTTTGACGAAAGACAATGATTGACGACGGCCAATCAGATAGAGCTAATAATTTATGTTTGGTTTGTTGCTATGGAAATTCAGAGAGAAAACGCAACAACTGACACGCTGCCGGTGGGGCAGGATGCAGCGCAGAGGACGAAGCAAAAACGGATCGCTGACGTGACGGAACAGAGACGCGCCCGGTGGAAATCAGGCTATAACGGGCATCACAGATCGCCCCACACACACAATAGAAGCGATGCTGGAGAAAATTGATATATGTTATATGTATGTATTGATATTTGAACTCGTCATATACAAACAAATACACCTCTCACCTATAAAAGGTGTGGTGAGCGATTCCAATCCATAATATCAACAATCGTTCTCCAGCATCACTGACTCTACCTTTAACTGATGCAAACCTACAAAATAAATGTGGTGTGGGGGGGATTAACCAGCCAATTATAGCCTGGGTACCCGGGCTAAGCCAATTGTACTCAGCCTCTCAGAGCAACATGTCTCTTAACTACCTGAGGGTGATTTCAGAGGGGTGGGGTAAGGACCTGTGCTTTTGACACACAAAAAAAAACCTTACTGACAACATCACCGTTGTATTCTGCAGCAAGATAACAACACAAATAGGCTACTGTAAATCACAACCATACACACACACACAATACACATACTGATCATAACACTGTACACCAACACATGACATTCAACAACACTGCCATGCTTTTCTGATATAAGTGTTTTTTAAATCACTGAAACTGGTAAAGCAAAACAGCTTTATAAAGCACAACTTCAGCACATTTCTGACTTTGCTAATTGGAGCAAAGACATTATGAAATTTGTGCAGTAAACTGTCAAATGTTTTCAATGGAAATATAATCCTTCAGCAGTCTACACAAACAAATATGTCAGGTTGACTTCATATTCACAAAGACATGTAAATAAAATATGAAATATGGAACTTCTTCAAAAGTTAGAAGGCCAAAAATTGGATTGTCAACTGTATGTGTTTTGTAGTGAGTTATCGAGTAGATATAGGGAAGAATATTACCTCCTAAATAAACATTTTCACAAAGAAGAATGAGATATAGTATTCGTCAAAATTTTTCAATGATGATGATATTAAGAATCATATTTTATTATAGACTAATAATTATTTCATACATTCATTCTTTAACACTCTATTCATATTAACATTTATTAACAGGAAACTATGAATATATATATATATATTTTCACTAGTAAAGCTAAATGACAGAACAGACAATGACTTCCTACAGGCTGTACAGAGGAGCCAATCAGGTACTTGGATTAGAACCTGATCGCTATATATATATATATATATATATATATATATATATATATATATATATATTTACATTGTCTAGCAGGACACATGGCAGGAATGTAAGACTGCACAATGTGTGTTAGGATACATATGGACATAAAGAATACAAATATTTTGAAAAGAAAATACTCATTCAGAAAGCATCTACTTATTCCATAATCATCTATTAGATATCTGTTAGATTCCACACAAAAATGAACCAATTCTCTCTATAAATATACTGTAAATCTCCCCATTAGTTGGATGATGTTGTATTTTTTAGGGTTTTACATGCATTTTCTACCAAAATGGTACATGGCTACTAACACTGCTAAATGACATTTGTTTGTCTTTGAACTTTGACCTATTGCTTTCCTAGCATGGCAGCTGTGTAGCACAGCACGCTGAAACACAAATGATGTAAACCTTGACTTTGAATAAAGCAGACTATACTTTGTTTCAATGGATAAACCGTTGGGTTATTTTAACCTCGTCTTCACAAACGGCAGCGAGCATTTACAATGCAGGCCAGCGCCATAGCAACAGCATGTTAAACATTTTCATTTTGTGCCACCAAGCAATCTTATTAAGATATATAAAGTTGTAAACCAGCCAGAGGAAGGGATAGCCGCAGTGCAATTGTAGGCCACGCCATTTTTAAACCAGTTGTTTCAAGCAGAATCTTCCTCAGAAGACACATTTGCCTAATCTGCTTTATCTGAAGTCAAAAACTCTTAAATCCTTGCCGCAAGTTCACCCCAGAATGTGCAAAATGACTCAAGGAATCAGTTAACTCAAAAGGCATACGATGATTTCACCTGTGCACTAGAACATATATACACACACACACACACACACACACACACACACACACACACACACACACGCACACACCTACAGCATGTCTACAGTACGTTACAACAAAGATATTCACTTATCGTTTTGCTATTACACACAAAGCAGCTACACAGCAGAATGAACAATGTTAATAATGTTCCGGTCATCACAGGCCGGTGCCAATCTTCGTCTATGCCACTCACAGCACGTTAGTTAGTTAGTTAGTTAGTTAGTTAGTTAGATAGTTAGTTAGTTAGTGCACTGGCCGGAGAACCGCTGGTTTCCCTGGAGACACAAAGATTACAGGGGTGAAGCTGATGAGCAGGAAGGGCAGATGGGGGAGGAGAGGTTCTCAAAATTGGGTGGTGCTTGATGATTTAATGAAGAAATTATTATTATTATTACCCCCCCCCCAATAGCTGAACCACTCCTTTGTGCAATAGTCACTGTGCTACGGGAACGGTGTTGGGAACGTCTCAGGTGTCATCCAGGGGTCGTCCAGAGGTTGTCCAGAGGTCGCCCGGAGGTCGTCTAGAGGTCAATCAGCTGGTCCACCAGCAGCAGGGAGCGTGCCAGGTTGGGCAGGCTGGATTCGGACCCCCCGCTGTTACTACGGGAGTGGCTTCCTGAAACTGGAGGGGAGGGACCTTTACAGCCTCATGCCAGAGACCATCCTGATGTCACTAGGACACACTGATGTCACAAGACCATCCTTATGTCACTAGGACACACTGATCTCACTAGGACACACTGATCTCACTGATCTCACTAGGACACACTGATCTCACTAGAATACACTGATCTCACTAGGACATACTGATCTCACTAGAATACACTGATCTCACTAGGACATACTGATCTCACTAGGACACACTGATCTCACTAGAACACACTGATCTCACTAGGACACACAGATCTCACTAGAACACACTGAACTCACTAGAACACACTGATCTCACTTGGACACACTGATCTCGCCTTTATGACAAACGCATTTTAAATGAGGGGTTCCAGACTGACGCTCAAGGCAAGTCAAACCAGAGTTGGTCAGATCAGGACGGTGTCACGAGGTCAGGATGTTCTCGCGAGATCACGATGGTGTCACAAGATTACAAAGCAGGAATCAACAATCAGGGACGAGATTAGAGGAATGCTGTACAGTACAACAGTCTGACTTGGCTGTGCCATCCGAGGTCTTTCCGCACTGGTTTCTGTATACAGCTAAAACTCCACATTATATATAATTACTAATAGGTAATTTTATCCAAAGTGACCTTACTATCAGTATAATTACATTGTTACAAAGAGCAGGTAGGTATCAGGAATCCTGCTGAAGGATGCTTACAGACAGACCCACACTGGGGCTCGAACCCAAGACCTTACAACCAAGAGTCCAACATCTAATATACAGCCTATAATAATTGTATTAACGATATAGCCAAATACAAAAAATATATTATATATAATATAACAAACGTTCTGGGCTAACATGCATCCTCTCAAAACAAAAATGATAAGACTGAATCACTCATCGAGAGTTAACAGTAAAAGGGATTATTAACAATAATTCTAGAGAACGCTTGTTCAAATCAAAAACACATTTCCCTCCAATGAGAAGGGGGGGGGGGGGGTCCCTCAGAAGCTCCGCCCCCCACTTCCCCAATTTGTAATGCATTGGCAAGGTTAGGATAGTGATGCTGTGCACCACTTTTCGTTTGTGTTCCCATTTATGGAGATTGAGCCGTGTAGTGCCAGATTATCTTCTCAGCGCGCACGGAGCAGGGTAAACTAGTTGTTGAGCATGAGGAGATATTGAGCTGCTAATCGCTTACTATACCTTTAAATGTTAAAGGCCTGTTCAACACTGAAGGTTTAAATGGAGAGTGGGATATTTGGTCAGGAGCTAATCTTAAAATGCTAATGCCTTTTTAAATAGAAAAACATAATAGTTGGTCAGTTTAACATTTATCACATATTCGCATGAAATATACGAACAAATATGATGCCGGTCGTCTTCTGGCCTGCAGTACCTCCAAGTGCTTCTAGGGGGACTCTCACCTTGGGAAGCAGAGTTCTTGCGGCCTGCGACGGGGATGGGGTCAAACTCGTCCTCCGTGCTGGCCTCAGCGGTGCACTGCGGACTCTCAAAGTCTGACATCAGGAGAGAGGAATCTGCGGAGGAGGAGGAGGAGGAGGAGGAGCAGGAGGAGGAGGAGCATGACCATAGTCAAGGACATTTGAATAATGACGACCAGACGGAGCACTGTCATGCCTTTTAAATGGAAGCACACATGTAAAGCTTTTGTATTCCGGCACACATGAGACGATCCCACCAGTTTACAAAACGTGAGAGACCACACACACCGTTTTAATCATTATGTGTGTGGAGGGCAACGATTTGGTGAGGCTTATACCGGGATTTGGAGCCTGTGAGGCTCAGATCGTTATAAACAACTCTTAACATGCCCCACTCCACAGGATAATCGATCAGTCGAGCCATCAACAAATCAGACCTTTGCTGACCGGCATCGGAAGGGGACATCGGGCACAGAATCGGGCTAGTTATCCTGTAGTGTGTACCCGACACAAGTGGGCGTGTCACCAATGGCATTTTTCTGTGGAGGCTGATGTAGGCAGCGCCCAGACATCTCTACTTGCTTTTAATTACGCGTATGCAAGATGTCTATCACGCGTATGGTGTGCGGGTCCTGCGTTCGTTTGTGCGCGTCATCGGAAATGAACGCTACGCAAACGCACGATGCATTACAGCGCATGAACGTTGGGGCAGTATCAATAGCGGTTTCTGAACAAATGATGATTCTGGACAAATGATTCGGCCCAGATCTGCCCCCTACTGGATATATTTTAAATCCCCCAAGCGCACGCAAGGTACGCAGGGAAGTATGTGAACAATTCCTTTCGCGATACAGTTGCTTGTCTACGTGTACGCGTAGACAACAACAAGTATAAAACAGCAAGTATATAACCACATATCTGGTCCTAGCAAACTTAGGGTAGGCTCTTTGGTGCCCTACCACACTGGCACTAATCTCACCACCGCCTACCTGATATGGGCTGCATGGAGTCTCCAGCAAACAGGCTCAGTTCATCAAAAGCGCAGGCAGCAGCGTTTGCTGCAGAAGACAGACAGGAGGGGGCGCTGTTTCTCATAGCGGGCGGTGGGCCGGCGAGTAGCGAGTCCAGAAGACAGTCGTCTGCTGACAGAGGCTCTGTCAGCAGGACAGATGAGACAGTTGAGGACAAGATGAGAAGCACACACACACACACGTACACACACACACACACACACACACACAGGACAGGAAATAATTTTAGAGAGATGGCAGGCAAACACCTCGATAGCTTAAAGGCAGGCTTGGTGACTACGTTAGATAAGTTTGAGCTCAAATCAAAACAAACTCCCTCAGAGAGTCCACTCTCCACACACTGAAACACATTGTGAAGCCAAACAGCGTTGTTGTGACCGGTGTCACACTTTGTTTATGTTCCTATATACGGAGCCAGGGCTGTGTAGAAATACCAGACTCTTTTTTTCAAAACACACAGAGAATGGAATGCTAGCAAAATGCGAGGAGACATTTGTTGAATAAAAAAAAAAAAGTATTATCTTACAATTAGCTTGCAATGGCTGACTAGATTTTTAACGCCAACATAAATAGCAACGTCTTTTTTATAACACTTCTTCAAAAGTAGTGTTATAAAACAGCATTTAATTGATTAATTAACATTTTATACAGTTTATACACTGGCATGGATACAAATTCTAAGTGACTTTTTTAGAGCTTAAATATGAAATACTAAACTAAACAGCTTGTAACCTTTTTAACAATGATTTTGGGGTATGATTTTCCCACATATCAGCATTTGATAAATGGGCTAAACGTTCAACTAAGCTTGGAGTTATGCTGATCAGACACAGATGCACAAACCTTTGGCAGACTCCTCCACAGAGCCACCGAACGGATCGGCCAATGACAGCAGGTCTGGCAGCATGAGAGAGGAAACGTCCGGAGACTTCAGTCCTTCTATCAGCTTTTCTATTGGCCAGCCACATTAGATCAAGAACAGTGGAAATCACAATAATTAGTGGCAAGAACATTTAATAGAGAAACAATTTTAAAACACTCAAATATATATGTTCACAGGACAACACAATCTTTATTGTACCTGGTGTATGGGAGAGTTCTAGACCAAGTAGGGATCCAGGAACTGCCAACAGTGAGGGCTCTGACTGCAGATCCAGAAGCTCTGACGACTGTTCAACTAAAGGTCAAAGTTCATGTTCAGGAACATCTGTGACTATATCAAAGATACTGGAATATTAACAAAGATGGTGCTTTGCAATGCATTTCAGTGGAAGCCAACATGGAACACTTCCGGTCTCTTTGGTGGGCATGTAACCAATGGAATTTTGCTGCGGAGGCTTACGTAGGCAGCGCCCAGACAGCTGAAGTGTACAGCATCTGCACTATACCCCTTCTCGAACCCTTTATTAATTCATCCATGCTGTATCGTTCATGAACAGCATATCTGATGAGACCAACAGAAGCACGGCCACGTAGACCGCTATTGAAGCTGAGCTTCAATGGGAGCCTCCTGAAAAGTGCGCTTTGCGTATATGGAAAAAAGATTGACGTTAATTGGACATCCATCCATCCATCCATCCATCTTCATCCGCTTATCCAGAGTCGGGTCGCGGGGGCAGCAGCTCCAGCAGGGGA
>JAODTR010054661.1:1568-14101 GCA_025399935.1 Amblyopsis rosae
GAGAGAGAGAGAGAGAGAGAGAGCACAACAATTAAGACAACGCGGGGGAGGTCAGGCATGCCTGGTAGCATGAAACATAATGCGTGCGCGCCAGACTCGGCTGCCGGAAACAAAGCGAGCGGGAGCAGGGCAGCCTGGAATACGTCTGTGGGAGTATTGAGGGCCTGTGTATTTGTGTGCGTTTGAAGGGGGGGGCAGTGTCGTGACTCATAGGGCTATTAGCAATGGCGCCGATCCTTTTTTCCACGTTAACGTGTGACACCGTGATGAACACACACACACACACACACACGCAGTGTCAAGCCTCTGCTCTAATTTATCAGAGTGACAGCGACAGCCCTCCTCTGAGGCCCATCTCCACATCTGTCAATCCATTCTCTTCCAATCATCACTCAGATAACCCAGGAGACCCGCCCCCCGCGCTGCCAGCTCCACAGAACTGTACGCAACCCTTGTGCCAACAAACCACATCCGTCTCTCTCACACACACACACACACACGCGGGCGGGCATCCTCTTCAGATTCGCTCTCCCACTTGCTGCTACCGCGGAGACATCCACCGCCGCGGCGACGGTAACCGCGACGACGAGCATAAATTAGCGTCACGGCGATATGCAAAGCGAGGGAGCGACAATTAAAGCTTGACTAACGAGCTTTTGAGGAGCGGGGCTGAAGTTTCCCTGAGCAGCTGCTAACTGGATTAGCCTGCGCGCACATGCACGCTCACACACACACACACACACACAGAAATAGAGAGGCAGAGAGCGGAGGGAGGGAGGGAGAGACAGAAAGAGATGCTCATGCCACTGCGTGTGTGAGTGAACACAAAAAAGGCAAAGGCTAATGTGTGCACGCATACGACGACGCAGGCAACGCACGCACGTAGACTAAAAAGCTAATATCGCCTCGCTCGCTCCAACATGCAAACAAACACCATTAGCCAGGAATCCCACGGGGATAGCAACATAGCAAACATCTCTCCTCCTCCCCACACACACACACACACACACACACACACACACAGTTTTCCTTGGCCAGCTGAGTACTGCCAATAATCTATAGGCTTGACAAGTATTTGCCGTCTGCACAGAATAGCATAATATCACGCTGTTTATCAGTAAGATAACGGAAGAAGAAGAATGCCGTATCTAATGCTAATAAAATAGAAAAAAAAGGACTAAGCTGTTACTGCTAGTAACAGTTTAAACTGCAACATTTTGCCCATTAGCCTTACTATATCCAACAGCAGTCTGTGGATGTCTCTGTATTTTATCTACTCTTTTTTTTTTTTGTCTTATATTAATGCAAAAAAGAAAGATCTGAGTAAACAAAGCAAGTGTTTAAGCGACACTATTTCAACAGGGGGCTCCATAACGCAGTTTAGTAGTGTGGCAAAAAGGAATATGGTGCTAGTATAATGATGAATACTTTCTGTTTAATTATCTCCAACACTTCAAAAGATTGACTAAACTGTGTCTAAGTGCATTCCTATAATGGTGCTTTTATCTACTACAAAATCTATTTTGGTTTCTCTCATCTCAGGTACTTGACGCTATTGTATTTCTTTTCGTATACGTTTTTGCTGCTGCTACACGCTCCTGCCTGCTTCACACATCATATCCTCTGCATCCCTTTCCCCTTTTCCATTTCTTCTCTGCTTGCGCAAATAAATCGTTACTTTCCCCCTGTGCTTCTCTGAAACACACGTGCACTCTACACACACGCACGGACACGCGCGCGCACTGTAGCACATGCACAGCTTCAGGCGGCAGTCACAAAGGCCTCATTTTAATAAATCTGCTCCTTTATTGGCGCTGAGTGTCTCTGGTGGTGGGGGGGGGGGAGAGAGAGAGAGAGAGAGAGAGAGAGAGAGAGAGAAAGAGAGAGAGATGAAAGCAAGATGAGAGGGGGAGGAGGAGGAGAAGGAGGGGAGGGGCAGGAAAGCTAGAGACAGAGATTACGGAGAGGCGGGAGGAAGGCTCGACTGTATCCACACCATAGCATGAGATGAGCAGGCCTAATAGGTGAGGCAGATGTGGGCGGGGCTGGGGTATAACGAGGCGGGGACAAGGGCTTGACAAGTGCATATTGTGTACACACACATGGGCACACAGGCACGCACGCACGCACGGGCACACACACACAGTGATTTAGTGACCGCAGGGTAATAAGATGCATTATGGGGGGGGGGACGCACGTGTTCATCTGCGTATGGGTGCTTATTTATCAACATATAGGCCACCGTGGCTCTTTTAACCGCCTCCTGGCTTGAAAGACTGACACCTGGGTGAGCCAATGAGGGGTTAGGAAGTGGGTGGATCGTCGCTAGGCTAGGGAAACAAACTGCCCGAGGTGGGCTTGTGGTAATGACAGCGGCAGGGCTCGGCTTAGCGCTCCAATCTCAGCCATCAGTCAACTGTGACAGATTGGGGATATGTGCTAAGAAGCCGTTTAGCTTTGGTCTTCGCGTGTACGCGTGTGTGCGTGTTGGGAGGGGGGGGGAGTGGGGTTCTACCAATGCCGTGTTGTTGCAGAGGCATCAATACGCTCTAGTCAGGCCATTTTCCTATGCCTATTCCCAGCCATGGCTGGTTGCTGGGGCAACTACCGCCATTTTACGTTTCGCTGCCGTATCTCTCGACGTTTACAGTATTTCATTTCGCCTGGTTTTCCCCTTGAGCCTTTCTATTTGTTTGTCTTCCAGAAAGAATTCCAGATAACTGCTACAGCCAGTTAATACATACAGAAATAGTTTCCAGATTATTCAACGCGTCTCTCTTCAAGGACCGCGTCACACGCAAGCTTGTCTCCCCCACCAACAGAGGCCATGTTATAGGAGTGATTTGTAACACCGGCACTCTTAAACAGTGCCTCGTCGTACCATGAGAGAGAGAGAGAGAGAGAGAGAGAGAGAGAGAGAGAGAGAGAGAGAGAGAGAGCTATAGCAGTGTGTTGTAATGCCTTACCTGTCCATGGGGTTGCATGGCACCGTAGGGCATGTTCTGGTTCAACACCTTCTGCTTCATCAGCAGCATCCTCTTCTGCTCTTCGCTCAGGTGGGCCGTCTGCCCCGGGATTGGCCCCTGGGTTTGGCCCGGGCCCGCCCCCTGACCCCCGCCCCCCATATAAGGAGGCATCATCGGGTTTTTGACCTGGTTCGCCCCTCCCATGGGCGGGGTCATCCTCTGGCCCATGTGGTCGACTCCGGCGCCGCTGAAGTGACTCAGCGGCTTGGTGTTGTTGTAAGACAACATGGCTGCCGTCTGCTGCTGCTGCTTAGAGAGGACGTTCTGGCTCATAGCATTTGGCTGCTGCTGGGCCATCATGCCCATGTGGTTGTGGTTCTGAGGGAGGTAATTATTCATGGGGGCTTTGGGCCCATTGTTGGGGGTCATCCCGGCCACAAGAGGGCCCTGTGGCGCGCTAAAGGCTTGCGGTGGGTACATCATGGGGCTGTTGGGCTTGTCCTGGCTGAAGGACGCAGAGCCGTAGGGACTTGTGGGTGCACCAGCTGGAGACCAGCTGGCCGCTTGCTGTTGTTGTTGTTTCTGCTGCATCAGCTTGGCACGCTGTTGGGCGGCCATGGCTTTCAGCTGCTCTGCCGGGGAGAGTTCAGGGGTCAACGGCCCCACCTGCTGTCCTCCGGGGGGCCCCGCGCCCACCTGACTACCCCCGGGAGGGACCGAGCTCATCAGGAACCCGTTCCCCGGCCTGGAGGCGGACGCCGACTGGCTCTGTGCCTGGGCGGGCGTCTGCGGGGACCGGGCCACGCAGTTGTGCAGCGGCGAGCCCGACGCCATGGCGACCGCCGGGGACTGCTGCAAAGGCTGCTGGGGAGGGGTGCCGTTGGCGGCAGTGGCAAACTGCGGGCCCGAGGATGACGGTCGGACCTGTGGGGAGAATTGAGGGTCAAGGATCAGAGGTTTTGCCAGAGAGGATGGAATTTAACAGAGAGGGGAATTCAACAAACGACACTTCCGCATTTGATTTTTCACGAGTCATTTTGCTTAATAGTATATAGCCCTTAATCACATTACAGTCTCAAGCCCAATATTCACATGGAAACCAACATGGTTGCCTCTGTAAAAACCATGTGGGTAAAAAAGGTAGGAACATTGGGAAGGTACCACAGAGGGAGGAACCCACCCTTCCACGACAGTTATGGTGTCGATAAGGCAACGAGAATGAGCGATTATACTGTATATTGAATGAAATGCATCACATTGTATGAATGAACTAGGTTTTGACAGGTGCCACAGGAGGATGAGATGATTGCGGGTATATTGTCACAGGTGTTACCTGTACCTGCACTTGAGTGAAGGACACAAAGGGAAGACAGCCAAATCTAATGCTACCAAATAACCATTAATCAATTAGCAAAGCTACGTCCAAACACTCGATCTACTTAGCCATGATTGCTCGAAGCCATTAAGGAGTTAACTTAACGCCATACAAACAAGGCAGCGAGAAAAATGTCTGCTTTGTTAGAATGACTTGTGCCTTGATTTAATTGGTGCTAAAGAGAGTACTCAGTTTATTCTTCTAAACATCAGTAACTCAGAGTTAATCAGTAGCATCTGTCCTTTCCGACATCTGCTCTTAGTCTTGGGGAATCATTTCATAGTATGTGGAAACAAGTGGGATGCCATCTCGTCAGCCCAGCATACTGGCCAACTGGATTGTGTACTGAATATCAAAGTCTGCTGCAGTGGATCCACATAATCTATGAGACTGTTTATGATATTAGCAACAACGGCGATTTCTGTTAATGTACACACTGAATTATGTTATGGACAGTATTTGTATTTTGCGCAGTAAAGTATGTACAGCTGGTATGAAAAGTAATTAAAAATTAACACACATATTTTTGCACACAGGAAGATGCTGAAATATGTGTACTTCTGGCCCCAGACATAATATATCATTAGTATGAGAGGTGGGAGACACAACCCAAACCTATTACATTTTCACCATAAATTCAATTTTTGAAAGGTTTTACATATTGCTGGCCTAACACAATTAATGAAATAAGATGCACATGCCGATGAAGCCTACCCAGATGCTAAACGCTGATTTGATTGGCCATCATAGAAAGGGTATAGACATGCTAAGTTGTTTGGTCACTGCTTGCATTAGGCAGCACCTTCTGGGTCAGAATTCATTTTTATAGATTTTATATAGCATTTCTAGCTATAACTCTGGAGCAGGTTGATGGGGTGTTGTTTGTTCCCATGTGAACTGCGGCCTGTAAAGCCCTTTGAGACTGTAATGTGATTAATGGCTATATAAATAAACTTGACTTTTAGGTTGTGCAAATAATTTGAGTTTTGAGAAATTTCTACTGTCAAAGTATACTGACATTTTATATTACATATAATATAATGCATGCCAAGAGTAAGTTCATCTAACATTAATTAATTATGTGCACAATCACATAACATTATTTTATTTTCTCCTTATTGGATATCCCTATATATTAGCTAAGATGTTCCATTTCCTTTAGCATTTACAGATAGTCTTTATTTGTGCCAATGTTACATAAGAAGGTGCATATACTATATACTGTGCAGCGAGATCATGATGGTCTTGCAAACTTCTATTTAGAAAACAACCAGGACAATTAGAGGCTACCTTACATGTTTCCCAAGACGACGACGACTGGCTTATTTTATACTGATTAGGACAACATACCTTTTTATCACCCAATCGTACTAAGTAAGGAAGTGTGCATTAGCACTGCCTTTATGACAAACACTACTGAATTGAGGGGTTCCAGACGGATTCTTGCGGCAAAATTAAAGTGTACCCTTGGCCTTCACCCGAACTCACCTGATGTCATCCCAATCAGAGCAATGAAAACCAAGATTCAGTTGGTCTGGAACCCCCTCAAGTCTGAAGCGTTTGTCATACAGGTGGAGCCAATACAAGTCAATCAAACTTTATACAATTGGACTGCCTACCTAATCAGACTCAATCAGCTACCGTAAGTCATCTGTGGAAACTGAAACCTACAACGTATGCCGATGTCGTCATCTTGGGAGAAACTTCAGATAGCCGCTGATTGGCCTGATTGTTCTCTACACGGTTGACAAATGCTTTTGCATTGTGGGGTTCCGGACTGAAACTAAATTGGAGCTGAGTGAGTGGAATAAGATCAGGATGGTCTCACAAATCTATATCAGTGTATTCATCCCCAAAAAAAACATGGAAGGTCATTGTAGCAGCTACTGACACATTAATCACATTAATACACGCAATCATTTTGTATGCAATGTGTACAACAGCCACTGTGTGTTCTCACTAAATCTAATTCCATTACTGGCCAAGCATAACATCTCTCATCTCTAAATATTTGATCTCCATCCAATAGGTTAATTTAGAAGAAGATAAGTAACTTATTTTATTTGTGAAATGGCCCCAGTGGTTTTAGTCAGTGTTTGTTTGGGTCATAACAGAGCCTCATAAAACGTAAACCGTGAAGTTAAGGAGGAAATGCAGGGTTCTGAAGAAGCTACAACGCAAACCGCTACCGGTAATATAACGTCAAAGTGTAATTGTGAAATACTTAATGCTGAAACATTCCAATGCTGTATGTTTTTAACACTTTAAAGCTCCATATTGCATGTTTGTTCTTCATATTGTTTCCTCTATGATGATATCTATCTATCTATCTATCTATCTATCTATCTATCTATCTATCTATGTATCAGTCCTACATTGAGTTGGCTTCTCTGTTTCACAGTGTGTATTTGTTTTCTGCTATGTGTTTTGTTGGATTGTGAGCCAGCCAGATTGGGTGGTGTTGATGCACAGTGCTGGTATTATGTCTCAGTCAGTCAGATGTTTGTCCATTTTGTATCCCTTTAATTCCCTTGTGTCCCTCATGAGGACAGCCCCTCTTGTCACCCCGTGGTTGCCAATATGAATGTAAATAATACACTAAATGTCCTGGTTAAATTAAACATTATATTAAATAAATACAAACACCGGCACAGTTTTGAGTCTGTATCTCAGCCACGGGTAGGGACATTGGCCTGGGCTGTTCCCCAGATGTGCTGACCTGCGGCTAGGGTCGGGCACCAAGTGCTGGCGGCTAAGGGGCCGTGAACAAATGATTATGATGAACGGAGAATAAAAACAACATGACTACTATGAAGTATCAGTTTAGGCACCGGAAGTATCGATTTGGCAGCGGAATGTTAAAAAAACTAAAAAAAAAGTAAAGCCCTCCTGTACCTCCACCGCAGGTAGGGAGATGTTCTCTGGGTGTACTGACCTGTGGGGAGCCCATGGGGCCCTGCGGGCCTCCCTGCGGAGCTTGAGGCGGAGGCAGGGCAGCGGTCAGCGTTGCCCCGTTGCCAGGGTTCCCCGACACCTCCGACGGCACGGGCGTGTGGTTGTTGGCCGGCCTGCCGAACTCCCCCTCCTTCTTCTCCTCGAAGTCCTCGTTGAAGAGGTCGTGCATGTCGTCCTCCGGCACCGTGTTGGCCAGCTCGTCGATGAGCTCCTGCCACTCCTGGTCGTTGAGGTTGATGTCGGAGAACAGCTTGTTCTGGTTGGACAGCGACTGGGGGTCGGAGGCCTCCATGCCGGCCCCGTCGTCCTGCGGCTCCTGCTTCAGCTCCTTCAGCAGGCTGAAGCCGTCGTCCAGGTCCAGGGAGCCGTTCAGCTTCGCGTCGCTCACATGGTTGCTGTGGTTACCGCCGCCGCTCGCGGTGTTGTTGCTGCTGTTGTTGCTGTTGCTGTTGTTGTTGCCGCCGCCCGCCAACGCGTTGGGCCCGCCCAGCAAGGGCTTAATGTCCATTTGGTGATGCAGCGGCGAGATGGGCGGGGCATTGTTGCCGCCGCCGCTGTTGCTGTTGTTGTTGTTGTTAGTGTTGTTGTTGCTGCTAGCCAGGCCGGCCAGGGAGTCCAGGGCAGCGGCAGCGTCCTTTCGTATCCGCTTGGTGGTCGGAGAGTAGCTGCCGCTGTCGCAGATCCCGTTTTGGTCGCCGTTGAGGGGCGAGCGCGCGCTGTCCAGTTTCCTCTTCACCGTCTCCTGAAGCTGCACAAGAGAGGAAACAGGGAGAGAGCCCGGTGTTGAGTCACGTATGGGATGTGTGTGCGTGTCCACAATACAGCCCTTATAAGGGAAATCATGGGAGAGAAGCATCATGTCACTGAGATCGATCAATAGTTCAGTCATCACTATGGCTTGATTGAGTGCTGAATTTCACATGGCTCACATGCACAGCCACACAGGGTGATATACAGAGTGGGACAAGTGAAGACGGCCTTTTCCATTAGCGACCCCAGCAGGCTGGATTGAGCAAGCAGGGATAAGGTAGGTGGTTTTACGGAGATAAAAGGAGCATTTTACTGCAACGTTGGTGTCCACCTAGCCTGGTGTAACCAGGCCTGAAATGCACTCATGCTCCGGCCTCCTACTGGGCCTAGACCTCTGATTCTTTTTGACACTATTGGAGCAGCATTTAACAAATGGGCGTTGTTACAACTGCCTCATCCACTACCCATTCTGAAACACGCTCGTCTTCAACGGCATCTCATCAAAACCGCTTTGATTGGGCCGCCAGCAGGGTGGCTGTGAAAACACAAGAGGTGCGTTCAGAATTGGCGAACATAGCGAACAGTTTTGCGTTTGCATTGTGTTCGCTGTGAATGTTTGCGAACAAAAGCTAAATGGTTTGAGGAGGTAGTTCTCGGCAAACACACGTTGAACCTGGACGAAGGGTGACAGTTTAAATTGAATATTTTTCCAATGTTTACACAAATCATTCAAAATTCAAATTTTTGCCGCGAACGTTCACCACTGTTTGCCAATTCTGAACGCACCTCGGGGTTTCCAGGCTATAATCTCAGCGATAAACTCAGCTGAGAGCAATAGTTGGGCGGAGCCAGAGTCATGTTAAGAGAGAGTCATCTCCATTCACTCCAATGGACCGTTTTTTCCCGGCAACAGAGCCTCAAAATAGTTCCCGGAAGTTAGCCTAAATACTAAAAGTACCCTATAAATTCTTTAATATTTTAAATGTAAATCAGTACATTTATTGACTACTAATTACCAAACATTTTTATATATCTGTATAGATATATTCAAATTGCCCACTAAGCACTTCCTGTAACTATTTTGCCATAGGTTTCGCCTCTCCATGAACCATGTGACCGTTGACAACTTCGAACTTCCGTTGGCGTAACTCTGTTCTTTCCATGGCTCTGGGTGGAGCCAGTCTGGTGTCCACCATCCTTGACACACCTATCATGCCCTTCACACCTGAACAGAATGCCAGAACAGTCCGCTACACCTCTGTCAACACACGCACACAATCGCAACAGGGTCCTAACACGTGCCGGCCGGTTACTAGGACAACTACCTGGAGAGAGACAAATTAAAATAGGGCTATAGTGAGGAGGAAGCAATGAAACGCCAAGTGCGGAAAGGTGGGAGCATATCCGGAAATTGGCTTCCTCTGTAAGGGTCCGTTTCACTGAAGGGTCTCTACTGAACTTTAATGTTATGAGATTAAACATTGCTCAGAAAACATCACATTTTGCATTCACATCAATAAATTGTCTGCATTGATTCTAATCCAATACTGACTTTACTGGGACATAAGCCATTTTTTAAATGCAAAAATTTCATATTGAATATATCAATGCTAGGTATTTGCATATCATTTAAATGTTTATCTAGCATGATCTTAAAGAACATTAACTATTAATATGTTATTGGCATTCAAGCCTTTAATAATGTAAAATACAGCTGTAGGGGCTGGAAACAACCACTTATAAATTAAAGGTCAAAGTTTCGATTCATACAACAAATGTATTCATTAATAACCATTTGATCTGACATGCAACAGCGTGTGCACGTGGCTCATTGTTATTCAGATATAAAAGCAGATTAAATATTCAAATTGTATTCTGACCCTGAGCTGGACAGACACACACACACACACACACACACACACACACACACACACACACACACACAACCAAACATACAAAATTCATAAAGCAAAGATGGATGGTCAAGGTTGGCCTCTGTGTTTGTTATTTGTCTAGAATGAGTGAACATCATCACCTTCAGTTTATTTTTTATAATAAAAGGCTATTTATATCGATAGCCAAACCTATACTCTGTGTGTGTGTGGTTTAAACAAAGAAACACACATCCAGACACACCTTTTGTGTTTGTGTGTGTTTCCAATTCATGTGTCTAAATAATTCAGATCTAGCTTAGGAAGTCATTGTTGGCTGCCACAGACTTATTATGCGTCTGTATGGATGGATGCAACGAACATGCTTCAGGCTTTGCTACATGTCGCTGGTGACTCATGTATGTAATGACAGACTCTGTGTTCAAAGCCCACCTATGAAAACTCCCCTAATTACTTAGGTTGTGCCAACTATAATAACCCCCCCACACACACACCACACACGCACGCACACACACACGCATTGAAGAAAAAATATTTTCTCCTCATGAATAATTATTTTAATAAATTCATCAGGGACTAGGCTAGTAGTGCATGTTCAATCTTGCTGCTCTCATTTTTGTCATTGTAAATGATTGTCAATGTATGTGTGCTTTATGTTGTGTTGGTTGTTATTCAAACAATCATACAAACTGTTTAAGAACAAATATGGGTTTTTTGTGTTAGCTTGCTCAAGCTAGTGGGGGATGCTAACTACAAACCTAAAATCAGTTTTGGAGGGTTGTCATGACTCCAACATATATCAACAACACGTCCCCAGACTTGAGCATTCGTTTGTGCACAAGCGACGACAGAGAAAAAAAAAACAGAAGAAGAAAGAAGGAAGGAGCATCGGAACGAAAGGAGGTACAAAGATGCAAAGGAGCATCGCTGAGGACAACAGAGAGCGCTGCTTGTTTTCCTCCGCGTCTCTCTGTGTTCTGTGGCATCAACATCTGCTGACTGTTCGCCTGCCTGCTCCCTGAACAGAGGGAGGGAGGGAGAGCCGGAGAGACAAAGGTATGGTTAGGTGATTGGGGGGGGGGGTAGGGTGTTGGTGGAGGAGAGGAGTTATTCTTCAGGCAGATGCCCTCTTTCCTCTATGGACCAGGAGCTGCTGGGAGGTAAAGGGTGGGCGGGGTCAGCGGGCATGAGCGAAAGAGCGGGTGGAGGAAGATGGGTAGTGTGATGGAGAGGCATAGCTCGCCAAATGACAGCAGGGAGCATACATGAGAGGGTAATCAGAGAGAGAGAGAGAGAGAGAGAGAGAGAGAGAGAGAGAGAGATGATTCCACTAAGGTGCTGTTGTTATAGCAACCTGCTGCTGCTCTAGTGCACTGCCTCTCTCTCGCTCGCTCTCCTCCCCCCCCCAGCCTGTCTCCTCTTCAGTGTCATGCAACGCATCGCATTCACATCAAACAATGTAACATCACTAAAGGCTGCACAATGCAGACGTTATTGGAGGAAGAAGAAAAAACAAGAAGAAAAGAAACAAGAATAAACATGTGGTGTGCACACAATAAAAAGTTAAAATGGAACCTGTGCCTCCCTGCCTTAAGCAATGCTGTTCAGGCCCTGGAAGGCTGGTTAAAGGACTCTCCTCCAGCTGGAACTACCATCGTGGCACAAAGACGCATTACGGAAGTTTGCTGGAAAGTGAAAACCCCTCTCCACTACTCCCCCGAGAAGTAATAAGGCTCTGTATCCTCCACTAGAGCAACATATACAGTGTATTAATACTGTATCCCTCCACTAGAGCAACATATACAGTGTATTAATACTGTATCCTCCACTAGAGAAAGATATACAGTGTATTAATACTGTATCCCTCCACTAGAGCAACATGTACAGTATATTAATACTATATCCCTCCACTAGAGCAACATATACAGTGTATTAATACTGTATCCCTCCACTAGAGAAACATATAGAGTGTATTAATACTATATCCCTCCACTAGAGCAACATATACAGTGTATTTATACTGTATCCCTCCACTAGGGCAACATATAAAGTGTATTAATACTGTATCCGTCTACTAGAGCTACATATACAGTGTATTAATACTGTATCCCTCCACTAGAGCTACATATACAGTATATTAATACTGTATCCTCCACTAGAGCAACATATACAGTGTATTAATACTATATCCCTCCACTACAGCAACATATACAGTATATTAATACTGTATCCCTCCACTAGAGCAACATATACATTGTATTAATACTGTATCCTCCACTAGAGCAACATATACAGTGTATTAATACTGTATCCTCCACTAGAGCTACATATACAGTATATTAATACTATATCCCTCCACTAGAGCAACATATACAGTGTATTAATACTGTATCCCTCCACTAGCGTAACATATAGACTGTATTAATACTATATCCCCCCACTAGAGCAACATATACAGTGTATTAATACTGTATCCCTCCACTAGAGCAACATATAGAGTGTATTAATACTGTATCCCTCTACTAGAGCTACATATACAGTGTATTAATACTGTATCCCTCCACTAGAGCTACATATACAGTATATTAATACTGT
>JAODTR010054671.1:0-17641 GCA_025399935.1 Amblyopsis rosae
CTGTCTGTGGCCAGTGTGTGTGTGTGTGTGTGTGTACTACCTGGCTGTCTGTGGCCAGTGTGTGTGTGTGTGTGTGTGTACTACCTGGCTGTCTGTGGCCAGTGTGTGTGTGTGTGTGTGTACTACCTGGCTGTCTGTGGCCAGTGCGCAGGCAGACAGCAGAGGCCTGCAGTGAATGGTGTAAGGAGTGTTGTTCACAACAATGGTCCTGTCTTCTATCTGCAGAATCTGGATGCCATGTCTCACCACGGAGGACACACAGAACTGACACAGCTGTAGAGGACATATACAGTATCAGTACACATTAGCAAGATAACAACCAACTGCAGCGCAGTATCACATTTCTGAATGCCTCATTTTGCTTTAAGTAAAAGAAAGAAACAACTACCTCTAAATACTTAAACCTAGCATGAAATAAACGTAGCCATAGTGTGTTTCTCTTGACTTCCCCATAACAATATTACTGCATTGCTCTGCAAGCGGCCCAATGTTCTCAGGGCTGTATTTGACCAATGTATGTCCAACCTTCTGCCGTCCACGAAAGGCCCCCAGGGTGATGTCCGCCTCCACGAAGCCCTCCTCGTCCAGGGTGACCACCTCAGTCCCGGAGCCCTCCTTCCAGCGCGGTGAGGTCAGGTCGTGGACCAGCTTGAGAGCGGTGGACTTGTGGACGGTGTTGGTGTGGGCCCAGTAGATGCCGATCTGGAAGGCCTCCTGGAAAGGCAATGCAGGCGAGAGAACAGGAGCACACACACACATCAGTACAGTCAGGATATACTGAATGTGACCCTGGTGAACAGTCCCTTTCATTTGTGGCTCGGCTGTCCTATTCTCCAACGTGTCACAGAGCAGAATCATTGCAAGGCCTATTACCCGTTGCACTGTGAGAAAGAATCAATGTGCAGTCCTCTCAGTCTGTTGAAAATGTCTCTTCTGGCACAGGAATGTGGACTTCTGGCCAATCACAATCCTAAAAAATGTCTTCAGTTATGCAGACATTCACAATTTTCTTAAGCCTAAGGATTTTATGATGGCAAAACAATTTGGCTCAGGTAGAATAGAATGCAAATTGGAATACCCTAAATTGTGTGAGGGGTTTTAGCTGTAAACTATAAATACAATAACTGAGCTGTGATGAGACGCACATCATATCTGTTTAAAATCACTAAACGTCCTTTCTAGCTTCCGAGGGTACATTTTGTGCATCATCAAAATCAATGGATGTAAATGGGGTCCGGTCCCCCTCTCAGCCTCTCCCCTCACCCAGCTCCTTACTACGTTTTAAAGTCAAGCTCAGAGCTGGGGTGCACTTAGTACCTCGGGCTGAGAGCCTAACTGACAGTTAATTTGCATTTGGCAAGCAGCGGAGACAAGAGCTAAACCGTTAGCTAAACCAAGAGCTAAACATTTTCCAACAGTCGTCAACCCTGAGGCACGGCGATGGCCAAGGTATTGTCATTCTTTGCTGCTACTTTGTCATGAGACAGGCGCTATAATGCCTTATTCTTTTCTTTTTTCTATTGTACAAGCTGAGGCTATAATTATATTCACATCCGTTTATTTTGCTTCCATCTGATTGAGTGAAACGGACCTTGTGCTTTTGATATGCTGTCTGCTTACTTATCAGTAGGGCTTGTGGCTGAACGCTCTGTGCGTGCTGTGCTCCACAGAGGGAAGAAAACCATATGCAGAACCCTCTGCTCTCAGAAGCTAATGGATATGGAAGAAATGCCTACTGTATATACTAACTGTAGAGCACTTGGGGCAAATAAACAAGCAAGGGAATGTTTCAGTCTTGGTGTTTCATGCATGCTTTCCAAGCTTGAAAAGATAGTTTTCCTCTATAGAACAGACATACAAATACTACATACACCTTAACTAACCTTATAGTTTATTGATAGCAGCTGTTATCCTAATAAAATGTATTCTAACCTACTGATTTTTATTGAATTGCAGATGTTAGATTTGCTACAGGACTTCCCTGGCTTGTAAGTCGATTATTCTTTCAACGTGTATCTGTATAATGCAATGGACTTCGCCTGGTGGCTCAGATGTGCGCCCACCTTGAAGTTGGGCGGCACAATGACCTTGCCGGCTGGTATCTGCAGGACAATGGTCTCCCCCTCAAACAGCCACAGGTCCCAGTGGGAGTGGTTTGCCAGCAGGGCCCAGGGCAAGAGCTCCACCAGCAAGGTGTTCAGGCCTGACTTCCAGCAGGACAGCTTTACCTGCATGGGACTGTCCCACTGGGCAAGGGGCTCCAGCACAGCCCTGTGGAGACATACAGAGAGAGTTGGGCAATAGTCACTTGGAATCATTTGCGTATAAAAGAATTTTGAACATTACTATGTGTATGTCTTAGAGGACTCTTGCATACTGTGAGCTCAAATCAAAACAGTATTGCTCCGCAGTCCTCTGCGGTGCCACCCCACACATTGATATGCATTGTGAAGCAAAGCGTAGAACTTCTGCTTTGTTGATGTGAGCGATGTTCGCCACTTTGTTTGTGCTCCTATTTACAGGGCGAAAGGCTGTGTAGAAGTATCAGACTATGTTTTCAACACGCACCGAGAACGGTAAGCTAGCGAAAGGCAAGGACATATTTGTTGAATTTGACAAAAAGTGTATTAGCTTACATTTAGCTTGCAATAGCGACTTTACCGTTAACGCTTTATTACACAGAACTAATTTGCACCTAGAAACAAAAGAAACGCACACCTAAAAGTTAAACACTGATCATCTCGAACGCACGTGACTAACACAGCACACAGCTACAGCACTACCTCTGGTGTGTGATACTGCTTAAATAAAGACAAGAGGATAGGGCATATATTCATACATACACTTTCATACACCATAACTATTAACTGTTATCCTAATAAAAGATATTCTAACCTACTGATTTGTATTGAATTGCAGATGTTAGATTTGCTACATGACTTCCCTGTCTTGTCCTAATGCGACTATTCTAACATGTATCTGTATAATGCCATGGACTTGGCCTGGTGTTCTACATGTAGAGCACGACTCCAGCGCAGTCAGAGCACCACCAAATACAGACATACATGCACCAATGCACATACTTTCAAGTAACTACAAGAGTTGAACCCCACTGAAACACCTCTGACTCCTCGTTTTTCTGTATTTTGAAGGGCAGCGCTGTATTTAGTCTCAAATTGGCATTTTAGTTTAGCTAAACAACCCACTTTGACATCACCGATACAATAGAGACCATTAACACACTGGCAACCACCACACAAATACACAAAAAGCGAGCATACACAAACAACAGCAGTTGAGTAGGCATCTGGCAGCACACAGGGGCATCACAGAAGTACACTCACACAGCCATTTTTCCGCCCGTCCGTTGACAACACAGTCGTTTCATGGCAATCATGGTCTTGTGAATCCTAAACAGTGCTGGGTGCCAGAGACGAGCTAGACAAACAGTTCAAGCAGACTTGGAGTTCAAAGTCAACAAACGGTGACCCAAAGTCTTCTCACTGGCCTCGAGACTGCTCCGCTCCCCACTGCATACCTTACTCTCTCAGGCTCCCCAAATATACCCACAATTCCTGTGCCAAAAGCGATAAAAACGATTGACCATTTGGCCTGGAGTGTGTAGTTTATAAAGGGAAATGACCTCAGGCTTGAGGGTACCAAAGTAGGTCCCATACTGTAAGTCACATGACCGGGCACACTAAAAGCTAAGTGAAAGAAATGCGCTCTTTAGATCTTGTCAGGTCTGGCCTGCTCTAGGGTTTGGGGATTTCAGAAGTGTGAATTCTTCTTCTCCCCCCATACACACACACGCACACACACTCGCCCCAACCACTACAAGATGTTTGTTTAATGATTGCGGAGGTGGCGCTCTGCTATTAGAATCGCAGCAGAGAAAGGAAAACAACATTTACCACTTTCAACTTCCTGTGCCCACCAAGACACAATATTTGCACACTCTTAGCCATGCAGTCCGGTAGATTCTGCACCGTACTAGAAAGCATGGACCCTTTGTCCTAACAGCACACTGTATAAATGTTATCAACCAAACTAAATATATACAAATTGAATCGTGGCTTACATTTCTTTGCAAGTTACACAAGCATTTAGCATCACCAAAGTATCCTTTCATAGTCTGTTTTTTTTTTTTCCCCCAAAGATTTTGTCTTTGCAATCACTTTCCCAGCCCAGACGATTTGCTGCATGATGGGAAATGTGTCTTGGCCTTGGGCTGTTGGTTCTGAGAGGTCTCATTGACAGACACACCCAACACCTATGGGACAGCATTGTGTGTGCTATATTATATTATAATATATTATGTGTCAGATTTAAAGGTGACCCAGGAGTAGAGTATATGTGTGGGTGCATGCGTGCATGCGCAGGAGAAGCTGTAGAAACCACAGACAGTCATATGGCCCATGTGTCCCACTGGGATTGTGTATAACAATGCCTCTAACAGCTTATGTGGGTGAGCTCTCTGCTATCAAGATGTGATCGCCGTGTGACAAACGACGTTTGCCAGAGTGACGTTTGCGGCCAGCCTCGCCATGTGTGCGCGCGCGGCCCTGCGGTACGCATACAAATGCGGATCACGTGCGCGCACCTGCACCACAGACGCGCCGCCGCAGATGTGCGCGTGTGCGCGGGCCACGGAGAGCTTAAGAAACCTGCGCCAACTTTTAAAACCGACTTCAAAGCCCGCACACTTGTGTGGGAAAGTGAGCGTGTGTGACAGGGGTGACAGCCTAAATCTGGTCCTTTGGGGGACAGCATTGTCTTCGCTGCTTTATTACGGGAACAAAGAGACAGCATTAAGAGAAGCCTCGCTCGTTAAGGGGGCACTGTCTTGCACAACTCTGCCATGCAAAGACCACTCTTATAAAAACATACTGGTGGGTCTCCAAAACTCAGTTGCGAAAGGGTAACGACCAGATTTAACGCTTGCCGCAGAGAGTGGTGTAATAAAGATGAAAAAGAAGTACAACTGCTGACAAATTATGGAATATTTCAGAATGTCCTGGTGGTTGCATTCCGTGCTTAAATGTGATTTCAATGCAAATTCCTGTTATTCGTTATCTGTCTTGATGTCCATAGTGAGAATTGCCCAGCACACACATAAGCAGCGGACTGGGTTCTATTTACTATGCCAGGGTTCTCTGTAAACTAGCTACTCTATTTGTGCTAACATTTGCCATGCATTCACATTTTCTACCATCGTTTACTCTTGTTTATCAGACAAATAAACCGGGCGGTAAATATATTCACAAAACGAGTGTAGGGTAACATACTGTATACTGCAGTGGTCCTCAAAATGGGAGTTAGTCACTTTAGTTAATCATGTGTAACTGTTTATATACAGCACCCTCCATCATCCAGCTAGATCTGCATGTGTGTGTGAGTGCTGGCATCTCCTTTTGGCCCACGCTACCTTGTGTCAGTGTCCTTGGTGACATAGGGCCACGGCGGGCCAGTGCAGACCTTGGGGCCGTAGAAGTCAGACAGAATGTGCTCCAGGTTGTCTTCACAGCCGGCCTGGTTGACGATCTGCTTTATCAGGCCAGTGGAGACAGGCACAGCGCAATGAGATGCATCTTCCTCCTCCCTGGGACGGACACGCATGCACGCACGCATGCACACACGCAAGCACACACACACACACACACACACACACACACACACACACACACACACACAGACAGGGATACACTGATTCAATATAGAGCTCTTTCTGTGTGGTTCCGTGGTTTCGTGCAGTAACTTGTGCAAAACACACACACAACACAACACAGTTGTATTTGTGGCTGATAACATGACACATACAGTGTATTATGTCTATCTTACATGAGCCTTTCTGGCTTGGAAACGGTTTACTGCCTTCACTCGTTTGATGAGAGCTTGGCAAGTACGGCTACACAATACAGAAGAAGACATTCGCTGACGGTATCTGACCACTCACATTGTTTTGTTCAGCAACACTGGACTGAACCCCACTTCAACTACCTTACACATCAAAGAGGGGCCAATCTCACTTCGTAACCCCGCGACATGCAATCTTTCCTCACAACCGCTAATTCACAAAGATCACAGGAGAAGCTCAGCAGCAGTAAATATTCCTATTGGATACTTGAGCCCCAGACACCCCCCTAAACTATCTAACAGCCTCTTCTCTCTGTCTGTGGGCGCCCCCTTCCACCTCTTCACCCCCGGAGCAGCAGTGCATTAATAGAACCCATTGTGCTGTATGAGGAAGGCGCGCAGGGGATACTGGTTATGGATCTGAGAGAGGACAGGGATGAACAACGGTGCTGACAGGATGCTATTCATTCAGACACTGGTTCCTGGAGTGCTGTGGGCTGGGGGTCCTTGGGTGTGTGTGTGTGTGTGGGGGGGTGAGATGTCTTCTAATGTGGTGACCAAGCGGAGGAGAGGGGACATATCGCCTCTGGTTACGCCTTGTCGGGCCTGTTGTGTCCCAGACCACATCTGGGCTCTGTGACTACAGGGAGGGAAGATGAGCTGTTGGCCAGCCAGAACTCAAGGTTTAGATCTGCTGTGTGCTGGAGTCGGAGGAAGGCGGTTGAACACAGGCCTTGTGTGAAGTATATGTCTGAAGGGACATTTGGAAAAGTGGTCTGGGGGTTTGCGAGGATGTTATGGGGTATGTAACCTTGTGCGGTGAGAGGCAGCTTAGCTATGGGATGGACTGTAAACACAAGGAGCATTGTGGTTGAAATCCGGGACAGACAAGACAGTTGTTCTTTGAGCTTTCTTCTTGTGTGCATAGAAAAAAATAAGAAGAAAAAAATGGGTTCTCTACAACAACAGAGTCCAAATATATCCTCAGTCCCTGTATGGCTGCTGTGGTTCCCTTCATGGCAGTCCAAATCAAAACAAACTTTGTGACCAGATATCTAAACACCAAACAGCTACAGGGAAACTTCTCTCCAGGGAGAACAATTACACCCAACGTTTAGTCTGTTTATTCACATCACCGCCAGCCGCTACCAAAGTGGTGGTTTTTCTTCCCGGGATCTACATAGAAACAACAGAGATTACCGATGTGTAGATAAGAGCGACATCGATGTACGTGTGGTTGTGTATCGCGGGGGTGGGGTGGAGAAGGGCAATCAGGCTGCCAGGGCTGGCAGATACTTTGTCATGGGGCCACCCAGGATGCAACAAGCACCATATGATGCACCGTGGCACAACGGATAAAACCTCCAAATACATAAAAATACCAGGACTCAAAAGGATATAGACATATTATATAGATATATTGTGTTAAGATCAGGGTTCTCACTCTAAGTCAATAGTCAAATTCTCTGACTTTTCCCTGACTTTCACTGACAAAACAAATCTGACTTTCCATGACTTATATTGAACGCAAAAACAGACCACCAGAATGTCTCTGTAAAAGAGATAGACAGCATCAAACACAAAACTATCTTTATATATGTAACGGAAAACACAAAATCCAGGCACCATGTGACAAAATATAATGCATTAAGGCTCTCAGGAATTATGTACTGTTTCATATTCTCCTGTATCAACTTTTCTCACATAAAATTATTCCTGCTGAGTCAACTAACTGTCATGTTTTACTCTTCTGTACTTTTTAATGTCTTGTTTGGGGAAGTAACATGCACACGGATGTTAATCACATCACTGACAATGTGGCACTTATTCTTGTTAGTGTGCAAAATAAGTGTGTCTTGTTGAGACCTCTAAAAATCAAATGTGAAGCCCACTAGAATTTTGATTGACTACAATTTAAATATGCACCAAATAAAATTCCCAGATTTTCCATGATTTGACCCAAAAAAATGATAAAATTCACTGACTTTCCATTTCTGGAATAAACTTTTTTTTTTTATTCCATGATATTCCAGATATTCCAGAAATCCCATGACCTGTGGGAACTCTGTAAAATGTGTTTAGGATGTATGTGTCACATATTTGATTCAGCATTTGACGACCCAATATGCTTTTATTATTGCAGACTGGGATTTTAGATAGCTTACGTTGGCACATCACCAAGAGCCTTTGTTATGCACCAAGGGGTCTGACCAATGGAAAGAAAAAAAAGAGTCTGATGCTATCAAACACCCAGAACTTGGATTTAAAAGCATATACAATATAACCCCCCCCCCCCCTTCCTGTGCTGGCAGCTGGGGACACAATGGTGTCTATGTGGCACACTGTCCATGATGAAGTGGTGGCTGTCAAACTCACACTGGCAAGGACAAACTCAGCTCACCAAGGTTCAGACACAGGGACCACACATGCAAAGACACACTCACACACACACACAAACCCACACGTGAACTTTTTGGGGCCAAAAACCTGCTCTCTGTTAGGGCCCCTATCTAAATGAGGTGTAATTATGGGCCAACCTGACATGTTGGAATGGGGGCTGTGTATCAGCCCCTGCCCAGCTGGCTCCCACCTACCCTGAAAAATGCCTGGACTCCACTGGAACACGTCTCCATGCTGGCTCACACATATCACCATGTGCTGCGAGGAAATGTTAGGTCTCTGTCTCTCTCTTTGCTAAATACAGTCACATAAAGCCTATTATGGGAGACAGGAGTCAGAGCGAGTCATTCGCTGGGTGACGTAAGAAGCCCTGTGGAATGAGGAGAGCCTCAAAGAAACGGTCCTGCCCGTGGCGTGGTAGGACGGACAAACAAGAAGCCCCGTGGCTGACGTCAGGAAGTCCGTGACGCATTAGGGGCTGGGCACCCATGGGACCACGCGTTCTGGGAAGAGGGTGAGGTCGTTTACATGCATGAAACACCAAACATTGAATGCTCTAACATTCTCAGAGCGTGACGGAGTTCGCCATTAGATATTGAATTATGGACGCTGAGACGTAGTGCGGTCACGTGGTCTAAGCTATTTATATTTATTGGGGAACACGTTTTATTTGAATTCAATGCTGAGGAGGAAATTATGGACGATGCATTCCTCGGTTTAGTGGCATGGGTTGTTTATTGAATAGAATGCATGCGCAGGAGCACAGATGTGGGCCCACAGTATGTTTGGACCTGGACGGAAAGGTTCATGACATCAGTTATATTTTTATATTACTACCATTACAAGTCATATATGGACACAAAAACTATTCCACAAAGCAGGATAGAGAGTGAAATAAATCCATAAATAGAAAAAAATTTATATTTAATAACTCGCTTTCTAACGTTAGTGCGGAAGTACAATAAAGCTGGTGTGTTATTTAACAATGGATTTGTACTATATATAATTGAATGTGATGCTGTAGTTTTTTTTCTTTTGCAACATCTGGCTCGAAAGGTGAGATGATGCGTGGTGTCAGTGGTGTGTTTAACAGGGGCTCCTGGTAGTCCAGGTGTATTGTGGGCAATGAAGTCTAATGCCGTAATCGTTTGCTTTACCTGGCTTGGAAGGTGAGATGATGCGTGATGTCTGCCTCGATGTTTAACAGGGGTTCCTGGTAGCCCTGCCCCGGGATCAGTTGACTCTCTTTGAGTCCCAGGCTCCTTTTGTCTATGTGGATGATGACCGGGTCGGGCAAGTGACTCCTCATCACAAACAGTGGGCTGAACACCACCTGAGATCCAGCACCAGAGAACAGTAAACTTCATCAACTGCCACCATGTGTCGGTGAGCTGGCTGGATAAGAAAATTAGCTGCGAATTAGCGGTTCAGCGCCTTTAGTTTTCTGTATAGACCGGCCATCAAATTCCCAAAGCTGCCGCCCTGAGACAGTTTTATAGCTTTGTGTGTGTTGAGCATGCGTGTGCTTTGTTAATTAATTGCACGTTTCTCTCATTACATAGTGGATGATGGAGCGGCCTTTGTGTAAATACACAACACTGCAATTACACGATAGAATGCATTTAACCACGGCGGGTGTGAAGTCCATGTGAAGTCACAACACACCCTGAAATAACAAAACCACACGTTTACGCTTCTGTGTTGGAATATACCATGGATAAGATTCACTTTTGGCTCACGAGTGTGTGTTTGTGCTTCTGTTTGCAGGTGACTCACCACCCTCTGTTGCATGGGAGAGTCAGGCTCAATGGAGAGGATGGTGCACCACACATACAGCAGGGAGCCGTTGGAGCACGGGACCTGGAGAGTGTGACTGTTAGCCATCTAATCATTTAACCTGGCAGCCTCTTCAAAACATGACATTTAGTTTGGTCTGATTGGTGCCAAGTGAGTATGAAAAAACATTGTGTCTGGGCACTTTGTCTAGGACTTACACCTCATTTTATCTAGACACATTGCATACATTTTACAGTATTTATTGACAATTTAAAGGGCCAGGATGTACCTGACGCTGGGGTTCTGACTGAGGAGTTTTACATATAAAATATAATTATTATAATACATATTTAAAACACATTCTGCTTTGGTTTAGTTACACTTGAAATCAACGTCATATTAAACAAATATTTTGCCGTACATGTCTTTGTTGCGACAGTTCAGTGTGTTCAAACAGTGTCGCTTAATGTAAACATATTTGTGTTCTTCTGTGGTTAGCTACAACCAGAAATGAATGGAGATATGTGATGGCCACTCAGTTTACTGACACAATGTTAACAGCCTGCATCAGAAACACATTATTTTGTTTTGGTCCTGAAAACCCCTCACTTGGCTTCCCCCAGTAGTTAAAACCTAAATCTCCCCAAAGCCCTCCATTTTCCACCAACAGGGCTGAAGAGAAGGCGACTGACAACTTAACTGTTAGTGCTGGATAATGGGCTATTAAAGGCAGTCAGATCTCAGGAAGATTTAAAAGCTGAGAACGTGCCCTGTGAAGGCTGAGCGCTCCGAATGTGTCGCTGGTGTTCAGCCCCTTTGCCCGTCGCTCCTCGTTAAAGCACAGCTAAGCCAAGGCCCATTACGGCCCATCACATTTATGACAGTTTGGGGATTACGATTGATGAAAAAGGGAATGGGGCAAAGCAGCGGAGCGAACATTCAGTTCTAATGCCCCCCCACCGCCTCTCCCCTCCGCCTCAGCAAACAACATGCGTTGTGAACATTTCTCTGCACGAGGGAGTAAAAACGTTGGCAAGCGCCGGCGTTGAAAGGCACCGGGGCCTGATCCACCAAAAACACTCACGAAACGCAACCTCTGCACCGGATCAAAAGGTTGAAAAAAAACGACAGCCTAGAGATGTTGCAAATGGGTGTCGGGGAGGTGCAGGCAGAAAGAAGATGGCAGACGCTGATACGGAGCAGATAAGATGGCGCGGGGGGGGGGAGAAAGCGTGAAACGAGAGTGCGAAATACGGGCAGCGGAGGCCGATACTGATGGGGTCAAGGGAGAGTCTGGACAGATGGAGGAGAGCTTTGAGGCAGGCACAGGCAAGGATGTGTGGATAAGGAGGAGAGACACAGATGGAGAGAGAGAGAGAGAGAGAGAGAGAGAGAGAGAGAGAGAGAGAGAGAGGGAAGACACTGATACTATAGCGGGACGGCTTTCTCTCTCTGTCAGACAACAGTCTGCACGTGATGAAGGTCTGGTCTCAGTGGAACCAGGTTCTGCTGCAGAAGCACGACAGCTCGCTGAGAGACAGATAGAGAGAGAGAGAGAGAGAGAGGGGGGAAGCAGAAAAGGCGCGAGAGTCTGGCGCTGATTCAGCAGCGTGAAAGTGCCTTCAAAGCCTTTCCCTGTGCCCACATATCAGCTCTCTGTTTCCTGCCTATGGTTACTGTTGTTATGAGAGCGTATAAACTGTATGTTCTGCCTCTCAACATGCAGTTGGGGGGGGGGGGGGTGTGTGTGTGTCTTTGAAGGCCTATCTGACAGGACGATCTCAATCTGCTCTCCTTGCCGGTGGGTGGGTGGGGACGGAGGAGCGCCCACCCAGCGAGGACGAAGGGGAGACGAGAGAGTTGGTGGTCCGTCCACGGGCTCCAAACACAGACACTGTGTGTGTGTGTGTGTGTGTGTGTGACAGTGTGTTTGTGTGTGATAGTTGGCTGCTGCAAGCGTTTGTATTCCTTACATGCAGTGGTCTTGGTGTGTGTGTGTGTGTGTGTGTCTGTACAGATGGTGGCTGCAACTTCTGTGTGTGCACAACTTCTGTGTGTGCATGTGTGTGTTTGTGTCAATACAGACAGACAGTGTGTGTGTACAGTATGTATGTGTGTGTGTGTGTGTGACAATGAAGTGCGTGTGAGCATGTGCGAGCATGCCTTGTGTGTGTGCGTGCGTGCGTGCATGTCAGTGCGTGAGTGAGTGCGCCTACCTGCACCACAGAGCTCCCCCTGCTGGCCCTCTGCAGACACACGTCCTGGGACCAGTGCTGCTCCCCGCAGGCCCGGACACACAGCTCCGTGACCTCGGCGTCCTCCAGCACGTAGGAGGGCAGCGTGGCCCCGGCCTGCAGGCAGTGGCAGTGCTCCCTCACCACTGTCTGGCCGTCGGGCGCCACGTAGTGCTGCACCGCACGCACCTCCATGGCCTGCCACAGGTGGCTGCATATCAGCTGACGGCCGCAGATGATGATCTGGGGGGGGGGGGGCACGGTCTTAAGGCAGGGTCAGTCATTCTTGAGGACGCTTGCTAACTTCCAGCTCAAATCAACACAATATTTCTCCGCGGAGCCGCCTCACGCATCCAAACGCAGTGTGAAGCAAAGCGTAGTACTCTGGCAGTGCTGTACGGCTTTGCTGCTGTGGGCGGTGTTTGCCACTTTGTTTATGCTCCCGTTTACGGAGCCAGGGCTGTGTATCGGATTATTGTTTTCAACACGCACAGAGAACGGTAAGATAGCATTTGTATTAGCTTTCAATTAGCTTGCAATAGCTGAATGTACCTTTAAGTGTGCCCTGCTGGAGCAGATGCTAGTGGTCTGTTCTGGTGCACACAGACATGCCACTGCAGGTAAAGATACATGGCCGAATATTACCCATAAAGTGATGTTAATTCTTCAGTTACTGCTAGAACTGCAGTCATTCTCAATCTGACCCCGTGAGACCCCAAATGAAAGAAGGCACGCTACAAACATGATTATGATTTAAATGAAGGGTTAAAAATGATTTGATTAGTACTGCATAAAGCTCATTTATGTCAAGACCCAGGTAATCTGCTTATCTAAAGCGACCCCAATGGCGTCCCGCTCCACAGTTGGAAAAGCAACTGTATTACAGGTATTAGAATCAGAGCAATGCTTTACATTATACATGGTCTGTCACCGGGGGTGTCACACTCCTTAAATCATACAAACTACAAGGCCCGTGACACAGACTAAGCACTGGGATGAGGCTTTCAATCATAGCGTAAAGCATCTACTGTAAATCTTTACAAGTGCAGGTTCAACTTTCGCTGCCACATTAAACGAGTCCCGGAGCCCAGCCTGTTCTTATCAAAGGTCTGCTCTATAAAGCCTGACTGCTTCCTTGCTGCCTGATAGTGCTCTGGGGTCACGCCACACACATGAACGTCTTCTGGCAGTCAGATGGCTTTCTCATCCTCTTTCAGTCACGTACAATGCACAAACACAAAACACATGTGCGCCTAGGTGGGTGCACGTGTGTACACTACATGGGCGTGCAGGTGCGGGCACTTACTCAAACACACATACACACACACACAGCCAAGCCACATGGGAGCCCTCATCTGAGGCCGACATATCTAATTGAGCTTAGAATTGATTGTTTCCACCATCTTGTGTGGTGTGTGTGTGTGTGTGTGTGTGGGGTGGGGTGGGGGGGGGGGGGGCGTGGCACTGATAATGCTCTCAGGAGAGAGAAAGAGCACTCTTGGCCCTAAATATGGGCAGCCTGCTTTTTTCATCAATCACTGCTTTATATCCACTCACACCAGCAGATAACGCCACCAGCACATACACACACACACACACACACACACACCATGCAGCATGTGGAGAGGCAGAGGCAGTGAAAGACAACACACACAAGTCTTCAGAACGTAAGCCATCCAACTCCATGGAGGGGGACATGTGTCTTCCTCCCCTTCAAGCAGACCTCCTCTCCCATTAGGGTGCTCCATGAGGACGCCATGTGCGCCCAGGGCAACGTGGCCTGAATACATTCTACGAGGGGGATTTCTCAACAGCAGTCAACAGAAGGCAGCAGCAGGAGCAATAAAATCAGCCATCATAACAAAGGGCAGACACAGCGTGCGAAAGCGCGCTGGCCCAGCCTCGCCTGGAGCGGGCTCGTGTTGGGACTAGATGCTCTGAGCCGAAGACGGATGGCGTGCTCGCGGACAGCGCTGCGGGGGAGGAACGCGAGGGGTCGAGGGGTCTGTTTTGTCTGGAGGGCGGAGGGCTGTGGGATGTGCGCGACCCGTGACGACGTTTACATAACAACGCGTCACCACGGTCACCCTCTGGCATCGCTGTGTTCTCTGAAATTACAAACGGCCCTGTGTCGCATTTTTGGCACGGGATGGGGGGGGGGGAGGGGTTAAAACATAACTCACCACAATTCTTTCCTCTGGTGCAAAGACACACATGTCAGTGAGGATATGTACGATTGTTTTACAACGCCTACCCCCCCCCCCCCCCCCCCCCCCCATTCCCCATGCTAGGAGAAGGCATTGTGTTTGTTCTTCCTTGCTGAATGAAGGGCGAATTGCTCTTTGGATCTCTTAAGGGTTTTGAGAATTGTTTTGTGCAAAAATACAATTACAATATGGAACGGAGCTAAATCTGGTTTTAATCAGTCACCATATCATAACACTGCAGAGAGTGAACCATCAGAGCACACAGAGTGGGAATATAGAGGGCCTTCACGCTGACACACGACACAGATGCAGCACTGCAGGTCTAAGGTTGGCTGTGACCTGCCCGAAATTATATAATGCATCACTGGATCTGGCTCCGGCCTCCCTTAGGGCCACTGCTGAGCTCAGGATGACAAATCAAGCGCACTACGAATGTGGTGAGATGCTCAGATCAGCAGAAAGTGTGACTGAGACTGAGTTTGCAGTTTAAATATGAACAATGATACACTGCCACGATCTGTCTCTGTTATTCCCTATGCGGCCTGCCTGATATGCCAGTAAATACATTAGACTCATGCAAACAATCTGTCAAATCAACTAATTGGAACTGGAGTACTGGCCATGCTCGCTCAGATTCCTTATGAATCTGTGTGTCTCCCACATGCTTTAGTCGTGCTGTGTAGGCTTCATAACTGTGACTGCTTGTCTTTCTTCTGCCATATCACCAGATAATGTTGATGTGGGTGAATGGGAATCCACCTTAATCTGACCCTGTCCACCTAGGGCTGACAGCAGTCCCACTTTAATGAACATTTGGGGTGCCTGGGGACACCCTGAAGAGCATGCATCTAAATATAGCGTCTGATGATATTACCATTGCGTTGATAAGGGGCACTATGTTTATCGCCATTATTCTACTTAATAGTATTGTATTATTTGCAATATTTAAACTAACTAATACTATTTCCCAGGTAGTGAACCCTTCATTACTAATAGTACACTCCCAATCGGAACCATTCGTCATGTTGCTTTGAGCGTCTCTCTGGAGAGATGCGGTGCGCAGACATAGTCCCCCTGCTGGCCACAGCACATACACACACATACACACACACACACACACCTGCTTCTGGACCCCGTTAAGCCGCAGCACCTTGATGATGAGCGAGGCGGTGCGTCCTTTGTACTGGATGGTCCTCAGCAGGGTGCCCGCGTTGTCCACGCTGAAGGCCTCAGACCAGCGCCAGTTACCCCAGCCCTCCACACAGATGTGCAGCAGCTGAGAGAGAGAGGGAGGGAGAGGGGGGAGGGAGAGATAGGGAGAGAGAGAGAGAGGGAGGGGGGAGGGAGGGAGAGAGAGGGGGGAGGGAGAGAGAGAGAGAGGGTGAGGAAGAGAGAGCGGGTGGTAGAGAGATAGAAAGAGAGAGATGGAGAGGGGGAAAGCGAGAGGGTGGTAGAAAGGGAGAGAGAGAGGGGGGGAAAGCTCTTTCAAAACAAAATGCATGGCAGGTGATTGGACAAAGCTGTGAACCAGCAGAGTCTGTTGTTGCAGTAGAAAAGTCAGGAGAAGAGTAGAAACATATTTTCCACTGAGAAAACCTTTGCTCTTTTAATACATTATAGTAAAATAAATGCTATATTGGATCACCTAGTACTTTCACTTCTGTAGGCTATGGCCGTAGCTAACAGTACGACATTGATTGGCAACACGTTAGGTTAACCGGCCTGAAACAAACAAGCTCTCCAGACTTGCTCTGAGACTGACTTGAGGAAAGTCAAAGATCAGGACGTTCTGGCAAGGCTAGCTTCGCTCACAATGGTAAATGGACTGCATTTATATAGCGCTTTTATCCAAAGCGCTTTACAGTATTTTGCCTCACATTCAGCCAGTCACACACACATTCATACACTGATGGTGATTGCTGCCATGCAAGGTGCAACCAACCACCGGGAACGGTGGGGGTGTAGGGGGTTAGGCATCTTGCTCAAGGGTGCTTACAGGTAGGCCAGCACAGGGGGTTTGGACCTACGACTTTCCGGCTGGGAGCCCAACACCTTAGTGGTCTACTAGACCATCCTGACCCCCTGCAATCAATCAATCAATCAATCAATCAATCAATCAAAAAGTATTGCTAAAAATTATGTTTATTAATTCCATGTATGTTTTATGTTTTGTTGATGTTGCTTTTGTTAATATAAGAACATTTCATATCATGCCACTAAAGCAGAGAGAGAGAGAGAGAGAGAGAGAGACGTCAGGATGATATGCATTGTGGATAATTATGGACAGTTAATGGGCAGATGTAGTTATCTCGCTGCGTTGACACCTAGCGGCCAAAGCATGTCACAACCACATACACACTCATTGGGATTGACTTTTCTCCTGTTTAACAGGCGTGCACATCGTCTTTCTCAGTGCGCGTGCGTGTGTGTGTGTGTGTGTGTGTGTGCGTGCGCGCGTGCGTGTGCGTGTGCGCGTGCGCGTGTGTGTGTGTGTGTGTGTGTGTGTGCGCACGTGCTGTGTCCGACAGGCCAGAGAGGAAGAGCACACTGATGCTAACATGAAGGAAATAGAGAGATGAAAGGGAGTAAAAAATACTGTGATGGTGAGGGAAGACAGACAGGAAAAGCAGGCAGAGAGAGAGAGGGGGGGGTTGACTGAATAATAACAGGGATAAACAGGCAGAGACATGTAAAGTGGGTGCAGAGAGAGATGGGGGAGGAGAGAGAAGCTTGGAAAAGGAGGGACGTGATGTTTCTTCAGAGAAGGAACTAAAACATATTGATTGGAAGGTTTATTGCTTTGTATAAGCACAGATAACAGAAGCTTCAGAAGCATTAAAACAGTTCTGAGTTATAAGAATAATATAAGAAATAAAATAAAATACCTGGAATAGTTTGTGTGCAATCCTCGACTGCTGCTCTCTCGCCACAATCACAACAAACAGTAGCTGTGTTTACCGCTGGTGTGACCGGGTTAGGCTGCTGGGTTTACCTCCTCATGTTGTGACGCATCACCCAGCACAACATGTTGTGACGCATCACCCAGCACAACATGTTGTGATGCATCACCCAGCACAACATGTTGTGATGCATCACCAAGCACAACATGTTGTGACGCATCACCCAACACAACAACATGTTGTAATGCATCACTTAACACAACAACAT